>JAOCPS010063549.1:0-16350 GCA_025505425.1 Graphium colonna | reverse complement strand
GCGACGGGATCACTTACCATCAGGTGAACCGTCAGCTCGTTTGTCTTCCTTTCCATAAAAAAAAAAAAAAAAATACAGGATGACTGATGAGCAATATTCGAGGACATCATATATGTGGGAATCATATATGAATAATAAAAGTAATATTAAAAATAAATATTGATTTACCACTGAGTAATTTTAATCGAAATTCAAATAATTAATTACGGAACTGATGGCGATCCTGAAATCTAAGCCGCTAATTTTAAAAATCGAGTAACGAGTGCTCAATTTTAATATCGTCAGTGACTCACCAGTCATTTTGTATATGCTAGAATTACAGGAGTTGCAGCTTGGTAATTGGCAACCTTCACTATTCTACGTGTATCTGTTTCTTATAATACGAAAACATTAATTTTTATTTCCAAGTCGTAATCTTAAAGATTAAACAAAGATACAAAAAATCTTCAACTTCATAAAATACTATAAATTTACATATTTGTGTTTATGGTATGGCTTTTAATATATTTATTACACTATTAATATGAACCCTTGAAATTAAAATGGAATGGATGAATAAAAAAAAAGTTAAGAGTACAGGACGGTCTTTCCTTGTCCCATGTAAAGAATAACAATAAAAAACAAAAATCCATCTACGAATATTCCTCAGGAAGCGACATAGACAAAAACATAAGCACACATTGTCTCCAATAAGATAATGATTATTACCATTGAATCTACAAACAGACGATAAAGACTTCAGTATACATATATATGATATTATTAATATGAAAGTGCTTTTGTCTGGTTGTCTACAACCCTTTTTCATCTTAGCTTCTCGATTGATTGCATTAAATTTTGCTTACACACTATCATGAGTCCATATATAGGCGATAAGTCACTATCGTCTGAACTGGCCATACTTATTCTTTTGTTTTCCCACTCCTTCCGCCTCCAAATCCTTAATGCCGATAGTTTATTGGATAGGATAGGGCCAGAATTGAGGATATATTCTACGCAATTTCCCAAGTTGATAACGCGCTCTTTGAATGTCGTGTGTGTCCATGGGCAATGAGATCGCTTACCATCATGTGGACCGTCTGCTCGTTTGTCATCCTTTTCGTAAAAAAATAGTATCATTAGTAGATAGATACTTAGCCTTGCGTACTATTTTTTAGATACCTATCCTAATGACGTTAAACGTTAAGAATAAAGCAACGTTACGTGGAATGTATAAGAAACATTACTCGTAAGTTATCCGTGTTATGCTGGAATAAAGTCAAACATTTGTAAAAGACTTTTCCTGATTTATCTTAAATTTATCTTTAAAGATTTTATTAAAACTATTCACCCCTCCCCATTTACGCTTTAAGATAAACTCATAGTTCCAATCGAACCCACGGGTGAAGTCTAGCATAAAAAAATTATAAAGGTATATTAAAATTCATATCAAGAAAATTGCCAGTGAAGGTAACATGCAAATTGCGTCGTTAACTCCATATAGCCACAATAAAAATAATGGTAACCCCAGCTGTATGCCATCTATGGTGCGAGGTAGGTCAACCTATCGTTACCGCTTCCCAAAATGGAAGAATTAGGAAAAACTTATAAAATGATGATTAAACTCAACCGCATATTATAAATATGGTTATTAATTGTTATCGTTATGAATCATTTGCGTATTTTTATATAGCAGCAATAGTAACGTCATGATAAAAATAAGCATTTTTATCTTATTTTAATAAAGAAGTAACAAGCTTCGTTGCGTCTTCTGTTTTTAAACCACTTTAAAAAGGAGGAGGTCCTCAATTTGGATGTAAATTTTTTTAAATGTGTT
Source organism: Graphium colonna (assembly GCA_025505425.1). Lineage (NCBI taxonomy): Eukaryota > Metazoa > Arthropoda > Insecta > Lepidoptera > Papilionidae > Graphium > Graphium colonna. The sequence continues at coordinate 14,534 of JAOCPS010063549.1, read as the reverse complement.
CCGTACATCCACCATTTATGAACCGATTTTCAAATGTTTTTATCTGATAATACCATACTTCCGAAATGGTTCCATAAAATTTTCTAATTCAGAAAAATCGGTTCAGTAAATTGTCATTTGAATCAAAATATTCGAATTTAGGAATTCCTGCACATATATCCGCTCTTATAAATAGTTTTTTAAAAATTCTTTTTTATCTGATACTTCTGAAATAGTACCACAGAATTTTCTTAAAAGTTAGTTTTAAAATCAAAGTAACGGAGAATCTAAAGTATATTTTTAGGTCGGTTTTTTTAATTTTCTTTGAACATAAATTTGTAATAATAAATAATAGTTAATTAATGATTGATTTTTAATCATAAACGTTATTGATCCACAAGTATTGTGTGTTCAATATTGACACAAAACATTATTAGAAAATTTAAACATAAAAAGATTTTCAAATAGCTATTCATATATCCACACAATTGCAACCGCGTTGATTTTGCTTAGCCCCATATCTCGTCTACTTAAATGACAAATATTTACATTGTTTTAAGTACTACTGGAAGGCAAAACATTCTAGTGATTCCCAAAAATAGACCTACTCCAGCTCTACAAAACAAGATATAATATATCTTTGATTAAATGTAAAAAGCTGCTCTCTTTGTAATATCTAGCTTGAAGTTGCCAAAGGAGTTTAACATACATAAGTTCTACATACACAAGCACCTAGACCCGAAACAAATATTTGTATGCCATAAAAATGCCGAATTGACGACCAGTGATGCTGAAGCCAATGGCTTAGCAACTGGGCAAACCAAAGCCAGAAATAATTTTTATCAATAAAGAATACATATCTCTAACACTTCCCCAATTACACTTTTATTACCATACTCTTTCCATTGTAGTCTTTTGAGACCTTATTTACGTGACCGAAATACAAAATGGCTTCTGCATTTCACAGTTCGGTATTTTGGGCGCACATCTCGAGTTTCGCATGCCTTATATAGATTGGAAACACACGCGTTGTCATCAAAGTGATTCATGCGCCGAATCTATTTGCGCGCCGGAAGAGCGCAAACTGGAGCGATTGGTTAAAAACGTATATATATTGGGCCAACGCGTAGATCGTTTGGGCAACAAGGGCTGTTTTAAGTTATCTCACTGCTGGGCAACGGCCTCTAGACTAGAGAGTGTACATAGTCCGCCTCGCGGCGCAAATGTGGATTGGCGAACTTCACATGTCTTAGAAAAATTATAAGAGCACGTTGTATAAATCAGCACTTAAAATTGCAATTAAAAAATTAACTATTTAATTGATGCTGGCACCGGGGATCGAACTCAGGCTCGCCTGGAGAAAACAGAGTCAAAGGCGCCCAGACACTGAGCTATTACAGTTTTTACCTCTGTCTCCGTCTGTATGTCTGTACGTATAACAGTTTACAAAGCTCTGAATTTACTCTACATGCCAATTGCCTAATCCAAAATTTTGCTTTTAAATAATATGATACATTGATAGCCTCGCTTTGCTGCCGTGTTTGCTGTTAGATGTGTTCTTACTTGATTGAGAATTTTAAAAAAATCCCTAAATTATTCCAAAGATCGAACAATGACGATAATACCTAATAAACCTGGTAAATGTTAGAGCTCCTGTTAGAACAGCACAAATATAATAAAATTGCTGCGCTCGGTTGTTGAAATGAGAATTCTAAAGAACTTAAAAATATTTTTACGAACTTTAGATCCTGTAATTACTATTTCTAGAACCAACGTGAATTACAAAAAAAGTTACAAAAACCAGCTTTCAATGTTTTAAAAGAGTATTTTCGAGAGATATTATATCTGTTTTATTTATTTGAAAAACAAACTACTACACATATTTTTCAGAAATATTTATACCATTTCGGAATATTTTATTTATTCTTATATTATATTTTAAATTATTAACTATAGTAATAAATTATTTTTATACGTAAAATTATAAAAAAAATAATTTAATATTATCTATAAAAAATATTTCATATTTTTAACAATAATATTGAATATTTTTTTATTTATAAATACATTTTACATATAACAATAATATAACAACATCATCGAAATGTCCTATCTGTACCCTATAAACCCTACTATCCCTTAAAACAACGAAATCATAAGATATATTTTCAAATTTCTCGTGACCTATATATATGTTTTAGATATATATAGGTACATATACATACAACATTTTATGGTTTAATAGTATACGCTTTGACCTATTTCTCTAGAAACTGGATCGTAAAGCATGGTCTTAAATTGTAGCACTAGTTCTTAGTAATTGTAAACATATAAACAACTCTTCGTGCTTTTCTGGATTATTTCCAATGTTTCCTTCTGAGACTCTATTTTGATAATACATGTTTTGTATTAATATGACATTCACTATCATACGGATAATAAATTCATCCCTAAACGAACTTGTTTTTAAACCAACTCTTATCTGTTTTTAGTATATTTACCGATCTCTCTGCCAATTAAAAAACGATTTTCAATTTACGTTTTTGAAAGAATACATTTTCAAGGTGGTCCAATAAAAATCGGTTGAATAGTTCCATCTTTAAATCAAATATCTGCTATGCCATTTAACTAAGATTGTGCACGACTTTGACCTCGAGTTGCCAAAGATCTGGCAAAAGGAATTTTTCGATTTAAAAGCTTTTACGACGGGTTTTTATTCTTTGTTGACCTACGACAACATAATGTGACCCTTGATTTTAGTTAAGTTTGTCATGTTATTGAGCTTCCGCGTAAACAAAAATAATAAAACATCTGGTATTGATAACCAACATTTGACTCGAACCGTGCCCGCTGATATTGAGTTCTATTTACAACGCATAATTCAAAGAAGAACAGCACCCACTACTCTATTTGTAATATTTTTTTCATATTATACATACAATTGGTTATAATTTCTATACTTGTAATACTTTGCATCTCAACCTTTAATGTATAGGTTAAAGAGGTTCATTGAGTTATTTTTTTTTTATTTATTTTATGTTGATATATTTACAGATTATTTGAAATTAACTGAACCATTCCAATGTACTACACAAAACTAATTTCTTTGGTAACTCTTTCACTGTACAGTTTAATGCAATAAAGAGAAAAAAAATTAAGCTCCAGACTTGTGCAACGACATGGTTGAGGACAATAATCGAATGGAGATTCGAACCCTCGATCACGTGATCAGATTTCCGTATCCTTAGCCATTAGGCTATTAGCGGTTAAATTTTAAAACATAAAACAGTGCGTTTTTCTGTACATATATAATTTTCATTGATTGCTAGAGATGTGAGATATCATCTAAAGTAAATAATTTCTAAATCATAATTATTAATGCGTAACAGCTAAGCTCCCTGGCGCTCGCTTACCTGATCAGCATTACAAATAATAAACATTGCCTTCAAAAAACCAACCAAAAGAAAAGCCCGCGTGTACTCTCTAAAGTGCAGTGACATCGATTTAGATATTTTGGTACTCTTTCCACAATGTATTGATGTTTATAACTTCAGGTTCTCTATCTTGTTGTTACATTTTTTATTTCTAAATGACTAAAACAAAAACTATGACTGATATACGATTTACCAACAATAATACTATTACATAAAAATATATTTTAAACATTAATTCTGCTTAAATAAAGAATAGCCTCTTTATTTAGTTGCAATTTGAAACAATATAAAGACAAGATAATTTTACGTTGTATAAACGTGAATATCAGATTAAATTCCCTTCCGTCCCCAAAATTGTCATATTTATGCATATCCATATAGAAAAATCGCACCTAAACCAATAGGGAATGTACACGAACTACTCGAATATAAGGCATCATAAATCTACTAGTAGCGACAGCCTGTGATTAGAAAAACAAACTACTTGTCCTTTATCGTACTATTAAATAAGCGTGTTATCAAAATTTGCTAAAATTGTCTTTAAAAAAGACTAAAATCACAAAATATGGATTTCGATCAATTGACCATGATCGACAGCGATGCCACAATATGCTTGAGCAATAATAAAAATGTAATTCAGTAATAAATTAAGAAAAAAAACTACTCCTGTCATTTCAATTTCGAGGTTTATTATGGGTTATAAACAAAACACTCGATAATTTTTAATTTTAATTATATATTTATTTCAGTTTAAGAATGTTCCTCATAACTAATATAAAACACCTTATATTTTAATAACAAACAATTTATTGTTCAGTTACCCATTCCTACCTGTCAATTTGGCGTAAAATATCATCAACATATTTACAACAAATATCAATTACAGTGTGTTTATTTGAATTCTAATAAAATCAAAGTGTTCTAATCACACATAAACAAACGCGCAACACTTCCCTTACAAAATAATCAAACTCAAATGCATTTATGAACACGACAAACACGTATTGCGTACGTTTTTACTGCGAACCACGCAGTGAAAAGCCCATTAGACGATTTGGGAATGGTTCTGGGAAGAGCGGGATTGCGTAACGGGTACGAGTTGCGACAGAGGCGTCGGGACGCTCTCCCGGCGGTATTTCGGGACGCCCAACACGTTGTCTTGCATGATACTAGTGCACGCCTGCTACTTCACAGTAGTGATGTGCCGGTTAAAAATGTAATTCCGCAGATACCCATCGGAATACTTTCATTTTAATATCGTCACCTATATTTGTAACTGTGATGCAATTTCAATCGTGAAGGTGTTATACTCACCTCATACTAGTTAATTATAAAAAAAGAAGTATTGTTGAGTATATGACTGTTGTTTGTCGTTGAAAATAAAATAAACTAAAATATGGATACGGTACCAAGATCCGCGGATTCCCACTTGCTTATTTTAAGCTTACTGTAAAGATTTACGCTCAATTGATCTCATAGTAAATAAAGTTAATTTAGGCTTGTTATTTACTATCGGTATGGTAATTTACTACGATAAATGCTTGCAGTATAAAGTTTCTAAATATAAACATCTATATCTATATAAAAATTCATTTATGTATTGAAAATTAATAAGGTAAAATCAATCAAAAGGATACGGATACGAATCTATCTTTTTCTCGGCGAATAATACGGATATGTGGCACATCACTACTTCACACGTTACATTATAGGTATTATTAAACCTCCGTTCGCACTGACATAAACACATGTTAAATTTTCTGTTTTTTTTTTCAATAAATCAAACTTATTTGCATAGCGATTTATTTATTAAATTTGTAGAAAAAGTGCAGAGGAAAAATATGCCATATATCAAAATCGGATTACCAGCTTTATTATAAAATCTCGTACTTATTTACAAAAATACAACAAACGGGTAAAATAAAAACCTTCCTTATGTGAATTTGATTCAAATTAACACAGTAAAAATTGTCTACAGACTTATTTAGTTCAGGTTCACTTTTTTATTACACTTTCCTGTTTCCTTAATAAATTTGCTTTGCGACCATAAAACAATAAAGCATCGATGGGTATAAATAAAAATTATGAGAAATAATCATTGAGTTTCCTCATTTATTTATTAATTTATTTAATTAAACTTTTTACACAAAATAAAAAACAAACTGTGTATAGGCGGACTGAATGCCTTAGGTATTCTCTACCAGTCAACCTAACGGTGATGCAGAGAAAGATGAAGCAAGTGTACACAAAGTTTATAAAATAATATACACAAAATAATATTAATAATATATATTTATATAACTATAATATACACGATATATAAAATTTAAAAGTGTACTGCATTTTTAATTTATACAAATAAATACAATACATAAACATACATATATATTTACATACACATAAAAATACATATATAAAATAAATAACAGATGATGTATACTACTGGGTTGTTACTGATAACTTGTCTAAGAGTCGTTGTTTTACTCTTTTTTTAAAAGCGTAGCGCCCAGTGGTCCTCCTGATTTCGTAAGGGAGGGTATTCCATAAAAGAATGGATTAGACAGGAATAATGGACAAAAGTGGTAGAGTACGTGGTATAGAGTAGAGAGGTAGAGAGTGGTAGAGTGTATTTACTATTCATATTTGTTTGTATTTTTGTGTACTATGGTAAATGGTTCAACGTCAATAATTAAAATGTTTTGTGTGTTGTTGCAGAAGTAATGCGGCGCGCGGGCAACGGCCCCGCAAGCCCCGCGCCGCCCGCGCTCCCCGCCGCACCCATCGCGCCCAGGTTCCTATTTTCATTATTGCTTTATAAACCCCTATGCTGACTATCCTCTCCCCAATAGCTTAAAGTACAAATGGGCAACCTAGTCACCATTTTATTTTCGGCAGTGCCACTTGCATGATACATGTTGCTCTTACTCAGCTAGCCTGAAGCAATTTCAAGTTGGTGGAGTACCTTTCATCCTTTTCGAAGAATATACTCGCGGCCATTTAGATTTTGTAAGCACAAATAATTTTAACGCTAAACTTTACTTTCTTTTTCAGAACATCTGAAAACAAAGAACTGCTTCGTCAGCAGTTGCTATCTGCCAGCAAGGAGCGTGCTGACAGACAGGAACAAGCTAAGCCTAAACACGGGCGCAACCGCCAGAAAAACCGATGGAAGCTCAAGTTTCACCATCAGGCACTCCCACAAGAGTATCTCGATCACTACGAGCAGAGCCTGCAAAAAGCCAATGCTAAGCAGCAGCAGAATAAGAAAATCGTCGAGAAAGCTAAACCGGAACCAAACGTTGATATCAATAATTTCACCAACGAAACGTTCAAGATCTGGGCGCAGCGACTTGCTGGCATTCAAAATGAAACCGGAACGCTGACTCTGCCCCAAGTAAACTCGGTACTGAACATGGCTAAGCCTAAAGCAGATGAGAAGAAAAAGAAAAGTCCAGCAATCGCCCCTACCAAGATAATGACGTACGAAGATCTGCCGTATATGGGAGAGATGACATTAAACAATTCTAAGCCACGCCGAGGCAGAAAACCAAAAAAGGCGGACATTTGTCATCTCATCTATGAGAATTACGGGACAGTTGTACCTGGACAGCCACCGCCTCAAGAGCGGCTGAGTCAGCTCAGCATGTGTCCGCCGTACCGCAACGCGGACTCCCCTGCAACTCCGAAAACAGATCTGCAGAACAAAATACTCTCGAGTCTAATGGAGCGAAAGCTATCCCAGGAGAACCGAAGGCGGCTTGAGAACCCGTCACCACCAAGATTTTGCAGTCCCGATGCGCCGATGCCCGAGGCGCCCGCCACCGCCGCCGGGCCCTTGCATAGCGATGATGAACCCCTGAACCTCTGCATCAGAGATCTGCATGACCTGAAAATACAAATCCAGAAGAAGTTCGGCAACATATACTCGTCTTTACCCGAAGTCAAAACGGAGGCGGACAGTTCCGAACGTGACACGCCTAAGAGCGAGCAGCCCAATGCAATTTCAGTAATTCAGAGGAACACTAACATCGTACCTCCGACTGCTAGCAGTTCTCCGGACCTGTCTCATCATACGAGAACAGTTTCACCCGCTCTATCCGAGCCAGCACAGTCTACTGCGGGCCCGGACAGTGACGACAGATTACCGGGATACGTGTACTGGCCAAACGCCGGAATATACATGCACCCTCTTGCCTTGCAAACACAGTTGCTTTATTACCAGAGACTAGCGGCCGCAGGGCAGCTGCCTTTATCCCAAGACAGAGATAAAACCATATCGAGTAGCAGCGAAAGTTCCCCAACCGAGCCAAGTTCGCCAGATGGGAAGAAAAAACTCGTTCTCAAACAGATATCAGAGCTGCTGGACCCTAAAGTTATTAAGCAAGTGGAGGAGGCAAAGAACCCTGACAGTACAAAGATGAAAAGAGCCTCGCCTAATCCCGTTCAAGGGCCAGTCAAAAGGAAACGATCGGCAATTTTCATCCCTCCCATGCCCACAAAGACTAGCTCAACAACCCCCACGACAGAAGTCAGTATATGTAAATTTAAATTTACTGGTGGCTCCAAACCATCGCTGCAAGAAAAGAAAATGCTATCCGTGGACTCCGGAGGCAACTTTAGATATTATAGCGGGACGGGAAACAAAGGCAGCAAGAATTACGAAGCTGCGTCTCGAGACAGTTCGAAAAGCGAAGCACCCTCGGAGACTTGTACCGCCGTGAAACTAGAAGAGCAAAGTACGTCGGGTAGTAAGGAAGATCTGAATAAGAAAAAAAGGAAATCTCGGAAGACGTTACAAAGAGAAAAATTGGAGCAGACGTTCAAAGAGAAGGGGTTCTTGATACAAACGCAGCAATTACAATCGGCCGAGGGGGCAACATATTGCAAATTTAGACAGCTTAGGAAATTTACTCGATATCTATTCAGGAGTTGGAAGGACTACCTTCCTGGTGAATTAGACGAGAGGCCAGCAGATGAAAACGTCAGCGAGCAGCAAGTAAAACCAGGTGGCGCTACTGAGTGGGGTTGAATGTTATATGTTAGTGCATACGAGAGTTTATAAAGGCGACCTTTTTACTTGTGTTAGTGTTGTGTTGTGCGTGGGTCTGCGCTTCTGCACCAACCAAAGAGGACTTTATAAGCCACTTGTGGCGATTGGATGCATTTATAACTTTATAATAAATTGTTAACGGTTTCGGAATAACCGTCCGTCCATTTTGTGCCTTAAAATGTGTCATTGTGTCCACATTCTACATTTTGCATCATTACTGAGAGTTGCTGTTAACGAACCATCTTTAGGTCAAATGTAAAATTAGCGCTTAGACGAAAATGACGCGACTATAGATAAATATAATGTTTAACGTGGCAGCATGAGTACAAATTTGGCATGTACAGTTACTAGTAATCATTTTCATAAATATTTAATGTTAGTTCATTATTTTTAAATTTATTTTAATATATTTAGAATGAAGTTTACAGTCCATTGTATGCAAAGGTGTGTTTTTGTTGTAACTATTTATTACGTTATCAAGATATTGATGAAATAACTTTAAAGCTTCTTTAAAAGAGTTCGGCGTCACCCAGTTTATTTTGGAGGTTGCATTTACGTTCATATATCATATATAAAGTATACGTAGAAATTTTTTCAATTAATATTTTTAAAAAAATTATCTGAGAGAAATTTTAACTAGAATTTATTAGGTGACATCTTGTAAAAAGTGTTTTTTTTAATGTTCAGCATGTATTCTTAACAATACATAATTCTAACAAATTTCACTCAAAATAAAAAAAGCATTCTCATAAAAAGGATTGCAAATCGTGGCGATCGACAGCTGCTTTTTTCGTGTATCACTATTAAGCACTTTGCCCCTCTAATGCGACATGACATCGATGACATAATTTTTTTGTTGTTCTGACAGGCTTGTGCAAATATAGAATACAATATTGTGCGAGTAAGACACAAATAAGAAAGTTTAATTCATTAACAATACCTTTTTAAATGACCGAGTCATAAGGACCACACACAAAAATGTAAATAAATATAGAGCGTTCGAGAAGGATCTATACTGAAATGTTTAAAATCGATTGAAGTTAACGTTAGCCAAGTTTCAATAATCTTAAGTATTTTTTTAATGTTTTGCTATTAAAATGAAAACGCTAGTTAAATCTTTATAATCTTTAATAATTTTGGCAATATTTTGAATGGACCACAGCCACGCCAGCTTAATAAAAAGAGGCCACGTTTTGTTACACCGCAGTTGTTACACCTCTAACCTCAATAGAAATAGGTTTTCTTATGTGTTCTGTTTTTGAAATATTACGAAAAAAACATTCATAATTTAAGTTACATGATGACAATGAGGCAGTTTGAAATGTGCTAGTACAAAATGTATTTTTTATTGTTAATTACTTTACTGTAAGTACTTATGCGGTTTACTTAAAGTTTGCGTTATTTAGTTATTTGGACTACTATAAAAATATTTTATTGCAACGGAATAAAACTATTTAAATCACGTTTTATAAACGCTTTGATGTCAAAGCATTACTGTAAAAAATGTCCAATTTTACTAAAGCTGTTGAAGCAAACTTAGATTATATTTGAGTTTATAAAATTAATTTGTTTAGGAACAATGTTTTTAAGGCAACCAAATGAGTATACATTGAATATAAGAAAAAATGTTATTATTTAAAATAAGATGCGTTCAATTTAATTCTTTAAACTTTGACTTATTTAATATATTGCCATATGTGACAAATATAATATCATACTATGCTTTTCAACTAAGAATGTGCACGACTTTGACTTCGAGTTGTCAAAGATCTGTCAAAAAGTACTCGATTTTTCAATTTGAAGGCTATGACTCAGCAATATAGAGAGAGTTCATGCACCTTCTTTGTTGACCGGCACTATGTGCAATGTTTTATGAATAGATTAATCATGATGGTAATACTGAATGCAAACCACGGCTGCATATATTTTAATGAATAACGTCTTGCCTATAAAAATTTATGTAATTTCTGCCAAACCTTAGGCTATTTCAAAAACCGAGCCACAATAACTTTTAATAACAGTCTGATTGTGTTTAGTTTTTGTTTTTTTTCTAACTTAATTTTAAATGTTAACAAACCTGTATATAGAGATATATTGCGAGTTATTCTAGTCATTATGCGTAAGCAAATATGTTGTTGTTTTAACTTGTACAGATATTTAATCTTAATATTTGTTATAATTATTTAAATGAAACACTATTGTATTTAATAAACTTTATTAAAAAAGAATAAAAACTCAATGATTCTGTGATTTCGACGAGAAAAAATGCAATCAAAAGGAATGTAATATGTACCAATAAAGATTTTTAACAATTTCAACGTTTGCAATCATTTAATAACACTTTGTAAACCTCAAAACTATCAAAAATTTTATATAGAATATATTATATATGTAAATTTGTGCAAAGTGCAAAAATATAGTCGAGGTTTGTTTTTTCTTTTTTTTAATTTCATTATGGCTTAAGGCCGACCCCACACATACGGTTTATTTTTGAATAGGAGTTCAAAACCTTTTGGAAGTAAAATTCGATAAGTGCGAACAATTGACAATTAATCTGTATAATAAGCTTCATGGGCGTATATAGAGCCGGGTGAACAGTGTCCAACTCAGGATGGTCTAGTGCCCACCTTAGGATGAGCTAGTGCCCACCCAGGATGGTTTATTGCCAATCCAGGATGGTCTAGGGTCCATCCCAGGATGGTCTAGTGCCCACTCTAGAAAATTACCCTAGATACGCCCATGATTAGCTTCCAAGCGTCATGATTAGAAGGTAAGTATACAGATATTTTTTTTTATGTAAAGGAAAACAATGTCTTCCTTTACATAAAAAAAATAATCGGTTCACCTGATGGTAAGTAATCCCGTCGCTCATGGACACACGCAACATCCGGAGAGTTGAGAGTGCGTTGTCAACCCGCTCAGCAAAACTGTATCTGCCTGTTAATTTATCCCTCAAAATTGTTTTTACCCATTTGCACTATTTCTCCGAAGTAAATGTACTCTTGAATAACCTCAAGGGAAACACCGTTTAAAGCAATCGGTTCGTCGTGACGCATCAGCTAGGTCACTCAGTTAGTTGTAGACCGACTACCTCCCAAGATTGTAGGTCTTCGAACGTAACAGCCGTCAAAACGATGTCATCAGCAAATCGCAGATGAGAGATGAACTCGCAGTTTATATTTATGCCCCGCCCATCCCATTCCAGTGTCCTAAACATCCTAAACATATACTCCAAAGTGGTATTAAATAATTTGGGGGAAATAACGTCCCCTTTTCTACTCCTCGGCGCGGAGGGATACGTTTAATCTGCCAGTTGTGAAATTAGACGGTCATTACAGCAGCATTATAAATGCATCTCATTACCTGGATATATCGCCAGTGTAGACATGGCTCAAGAGCGAGATGAGTCTGTAGTTCATAAATAAAGTCTTGTCTCCTTTTTTGAAGAAGAAGACTGCTATACTTTTGTGCCATGCCTGTGGAGTTCTTTCATCAAAGAGAATAGAATCAAAGGCTTTTGAAGCCTTTTCAATAACCACCCGATTTTTCAAAATCGGGTGGTACTCTGTTATAGAAAAGCTCCGTTGTGATTTCATCGTACACATCGCTGTCCTACACTACATTTACCGAGACCGGACGCTCTAAGGCAAATTGGAGCGACGGTATGTCTACCCACCCTGCGAAGATCGCATGATTTTGCTTGCGGTTTCACCTTCATGTTATGAAGGTAATAAACCGCAAGCAACATCAAGTTTATTCATATAAAAAAAATGTCTTTATAATCAAAACAAGAGCTTTTTACTCAATGGGAGATACTAAGAACCTCATATTAGAGAATAATCCAGATAGAGCGCAATGACAGAATATTGATGCCATTGCGGTGAATAGACTTTTAGTCGCTAAATAGAATCTCAAATCAGCACGAAAAAAAACGTTGAGTGGACGTCACTTAGTTGTTACGTTTTTTTCTTAAGTAATGCCGACTTGTGTTATTATTCTTACAAAAGCCGTTCCGAAATACTTAAAAAAGTAGACGGAATATCGTTTCAATGGTAAATGCTATTAATTGTACTGTTTTATATATATCATTTTCTTATTTTAATATGTATCATACATAAATATATGACGCAAAATGCTTAGTGTTGCTAGATTAAATGGCGAAAAATTACCACAAAAATATTCAAATGTAATATGAGATGGGAATTCGATAAAATTGTACTTTTGTATACTTATAATTACTCTATCGAAAAAAAAAATATTGTAAAGTAAGTGCTGCTGAAATATTGGGTTACGACTCAAATTTTTTGGCTCAGATAGAATCGAAGAAGTTTAATTGTAAATTTGTGTGATATTTATTCCAAAAATATTATTGATATTTATTCCAAAAAATATTAATGATATCTGACACGTATTGGATTTATTTTATCTTCTGTTTTTACTTTTTATTTACTTATATATTCATAGACAGACAAAAACGTATAACCACTAATTCATATAGTCCCAACGTTTCGACGATCTTGGTGTTAGTCAAATATTTGTATTGCTTCTGTTTTATTCACTTCAGCTGTTTTTTTCAATAATCTTATGAAATTAAAGTTTTTAAAATTAAAACTTTTTATTTATTTAAATATTTTATTCTTTTTTTTTTTGTCAACTAACAGGATCTTACAATTTATTATTTTGCTAGGCAGTAAAATTTGTTATTAATTTTCTAATAAAGAAATTCTTACATGTAAATAGCGCTCCGTTGTATGTATATTAAAATAAGATATAAATATTTTCATAACCTGAAATGCCTTTGTAACTATTTGTCAGCCTAAATAATTGGGCTAACTAGTTCGTTAAGTTTTCTTTGTTGGTTTCTTTTTATAATTTAATATTAACAATTTGTAGAACAGTAAATATTTAAGTATGCATTATGTATGCATCAATCACTGACAATTTTGTTTGACAACGCTCCACCTGGATTATTCTCTAATCTGAGCTAAGAACTATATTAAATGTACAAACCTATTAAATTTTTCCCAAATATTATATAGTAATATAATATCTTGCCGGTAAAACCGAAAGTAACAGCTCACAAAAATATAAATACTAATTGTTTACGGACAAGTCTTCGTATTATATTTTTATAAATTTGTAGAAAAATCTCTTAGGTTGTACGACTTGTATCCGGCTGGATTTATTACCATTAAAAATAAGACATTTAAAAAAGACAAAAGATACAAATTACAAAACACAATTCCCGCCAATTTTCAATTGTCACTCCACTGGAGTGAGGAGTGAGTGAATCTATCAATTAACTACGATATATTGTTAAGTTACAAAGTTACGCAGTTTGAAGTGTGGCACAGTGTGGCACAGTGTGGTTATAGATCTAATGCACGTCAGTCAGCGAGAGTGGCACAAAGTTAATTGAAGTTAGTATTACAAAACCGGTAACAATGGTGTCAAAAATGCAACTCGCTCTGGTTAGGTATCATGGAATAAGTTGATACCATTACTGATAAAGTGGAGCAAGATCACTACATAAAAAGTTTGTAATTTTTTTCCTTTTAGGACACTTCCTATTTTGGTATGTCAATATTTTATTTTTTAAAGAATATTAATTCATCAGACCCGTGTAAAGTGCGGATAACCGACATTTATAAAACCCAATCGCGACATATGTAAATATTTTCAGTTGGTTGAAATTTGTAATTTATGTAACATTAAATGATTTTGTACCAAATTAGAACACAAAAATAAAGAAAACAGATCAGAAGTGGACCATTAACTTCAAGGTTAGGTACCCTTTTTTTATTTTTACACAAAAATCTTGTAGTTTATAAATCATCAAATGTATATGCGTTAAATCGATTACAAATTTCAAACAATTGGAAATATTTCCTATATATAATATATACATAAGACGCGATTGGGTGTCAAAAATGGCGGTTGTCCATACTAATTACAAAGTTTATATTTTTTTTTCTCGAAAACCCAGCATTGCCTAGAAATTTCGCTATAAACGCGTGTGATGAATTAATATTCTCTATCATCTAAAAATATTGGCATACCAAAGTAAGGAG
>JAOCPS010063439.1:0-16353 GCA_025505425.1 Graphium colonna | reverse complement strand
AATATAAAAACAGTTTGAAAGATTGCACTCTAGAAGATACATTTAGACTTGCCACTACAAATATTGATGTGGACATAAAAGATATTGTCAACCTTCTAGGCCCCCGAAATGTTTGGTGAAGAGAATATGGCCCGCGGGCTATGATAGGTTGGATCGAGATGTAGGAAATTTTACTGTATATTATATTATTCACCAAAACTTAAGATTGAAAAATATATAAATATAACACAGAAACTTGATACCAGTATATTTTTGTTTTAATTAATATTTATGAAAGATTGATTTATTGAGATATCTTACAGTTACAGAATCCGTCGTACCTCAGTGTCGAGTGCTCGCGTTGAACATTAGTTCAAACCCCAGTGCCGGCACCAATAAAATTAAAATTTGTCGTACTATTTTACCACGTGCTTAGCGGTTAAGGAAAACATCTTAAGAAAATCTTCTTCGAAAGAACTTTGCGGTTTCGTACTAGGACTGAGTGGAGAAATATCCCCTATATCCTTTGTCAAGTGGAGGCCAAATTTATTAAGTTACCTTAGTCTCAGAGTATACATAAGTAACAGTGTGAGTAAACCGTGAGCACAGGTGCAAACAGTTTTGTAGTGTAATATCACTTTTCTATCAAGCAGTTTCAATAAAAACAACAGTAATAGCCAGGTGGTAGAGCATAATATCTTTTTACAGCTTTTGCTACACTTCTACGGGCGCACTCACCCGGGCAAGTACCACCTTTAAGTCGACATAAAATGAAGTATGCATGACTTTTAAGGATGCCGATGTCTAGGCTTTTCTTTTCCCTCTGCTTTCCCCTCCAAATCCTTAATCCCAACTCCATCCTATCCAATTTCCTAGGTTAACAGCGTACTCGCAAGTCTTAAGATCCTATATCTTAAGACTTGCGAGTACGAGTGTATAAATGTTAGTCTTTACAGTATACATTTGTATGAGATGAGAGTATACATATACATGTTTACAAATGTATACTCTAAAGACTAGACCCCGCTCTTTTGTTCGGCAATGTGCTTAAAGCAATATCAGCACTCTATGTTAAATGCAAACTCCAAGTGATATTCCGTAACCTTTTTGAATCCAAAATAAAGATAGCCATGTAGCTCCATCATTATTTTACTAATAAAAGTGGTAACAGTTCTTGGAATATTTTATTTACAATCTTATACATTTTAAATTACATTATGTGAAGTGCGGATGAAGGGGAGTCAAACGTGAGTTATTCATTTGACCTTAGTCCTCATCTCTTATAGAGACTGGATATCTTCAGTGAACTAAACCCGACACATACTTATACTCTCCAAGTTTAATAATGGGATGTACTTAAAAAGTGTACTACATAAATCTGACAAAAGGCAGAGATCTCTTTTATTCACAAAATAATGTACAACACAAACAATTATACAGCGTGTTAGCTCCGACATCCTATGCCTAGTGAATTATATCAACTCAGTCGAGAAAGTATTTTATAATACAAGGATCACCATCACGGACAATTTATTTTATTACATACACTGGGGATTCAAGGTTAAACACTATAGAATAAAACTCATCCCGCGACTCACACCATTGTCACACAATTACAATATTTTATACATAAAAACCGCTAGAAATTCATACAATCATATCAGAGGCATTTCAGTAATTTCCGTAACGTATCCACCTGTCTGACACTTCTTTTTAATAATTCATTTAACTGGAAGAGCATGTTATTGTCTAGACACCAGGCCGCCTAAACAGCTTTTTTTAAAAAACTCAGTAAACAAATAAATATATATCGTAATTATTTTAATCATTACATAATAAACATATATTAAGGGTATGCTGGCAATCCCTCCTCCAATTTTAATAATATTTAAAATACTAAAAAGTTCACCCATTGTTATTCATAATTTGGTTATCAAACAAATTATAAACGCCGCATACCTTGGGGTGAGGTTGCGTCTTTGAGATTATCGAAATTCTCCATTTCATACCAGGGCCGCATGCAGAATTAATTCTGTGATGAATCAATAAAACTGCTCTGGACCATTCATACTTATAAAACGTCATTTAGAGTTTTGGCTTGTTATCAAGAAATCTGTTAAAAGGAAATAATCCTTTTCTATAAATATACTTAGTATATAACGAATTAGCAGCCATCCTGTGAATTTATAGAAAATTAAAATTTTTCCATGCATAAATTTCTCAAATTTTCAACCGCTCAATTTAAAACATTAGCGATAAAATTTTTAATCATATTCCAAAATTAGTAAGAAAATAATTTAAATCGTAGGCCACGTCTTATTTCGCGTTAATAAGAGTAAAGAAAATAAAAATTGCAACCTTAATTTTCTCTCTAATCCCATTAGCATATTTACTTCACTAACTACCTTGAACAAAATCCAGTTCAGTTCTCGTTTTAATAATTTTGCACCTTGCTAGACATTGTTTTTATTATTTTTATACAGCCTTAAAATTTGGATAACTACCTTGATTTCACCGAACTTGAGAAACGAACAAGAAATTTTAATCTGCAGTGAAATTTAGTCTCACATAGTTACATTGTAGTCCATCTGTCCTCTAGATGTGAAATCCACCAATCCATATTTATTGGCTTTTAGCATTTTTCATCTAGATATGACCAAATTTATCAACAGAACCATGTTTATTATTTTTTAGTTAAGGAATCCTCTACACTGCGGGGCCCCACATAAGCAAGGGATTTTCTCATCCTCCAGAGGGAACTTGTAGTCGTATGTGATTTCTTCGTCCACACCGATTGGCTGCTTCGAGTATATTACAATTTTTTTCTGCGACTCGATCGTTATGATCTTCGCGTAGCAATTGGGCTGAAAGATATACATTTTATTATTAGTTATGTATACACAATATAATTAGACTTTCAATAAGGCAAAAAACATGTTAAATAGCCCTATGGCCAAATTTATGCCGCGACCAATCTGCTCAAAGATCATGACATAGGCTTAAAACATAAACCTCACAATATTGATGATCACGTCCCGTTGTCCCTCATCAGGGACATAGAGCTCTCAGAAGAGACCTTTATTTCTTTCTTAATAATAATATAAAATAACAACAGAACAATAATGGATTAAAAATATATTTGCATCAACAGTGTGGTTAATAAATCTTTCATTGTAAGATTTTTTTAATGATTTATATTATACATTATTATATATCCAAATCTGTGCTATATATAAATCCAACTAATAAACTATCTGTATGTCAAATTCCTGACATTGTCCTCTAAATCCATTAGTCCGTTTTCGTGTGATGGAGTAATAAACATCTGAACTTTTACATTTATAATATTAGTATCGAAGTACTAACTGACCCGGCAAACATTGTTTTGCCATATAAATTATTTCTCAATTTGACCAGGTTTGGAAATTATTAAAGTACAAATACGGCTATTAAAAAAAGGGGTAGGTCAAAGAAAATTTTAAAAATAAAAAGAATATTGAAAAATATTGAAAATAGAAATTTTTGTCCAAAAATAGTTGGGTTTATTACTTAGGGGTACTAGAAATGCATAACGACCGATTCTCAGATCTAGTGAACATAGATATAAAATTTAATAAAAATTGGTTAAGCCGTTTCGGAGGAGTATGGCAACTATGTGACACGAAAATTTTATACATTAAAGATAGATACATACATTGCAACTGTGGTTGATGAACCTTGCCAGATTTCCGCATTTGGTGGCATCTATGATAGTGTCGAGGTCGATGCGGAACAGATACGAGCTGCCGATGCCCGTCGCCTCGTACTGCGCCTCTCTCACATCCGCTACGATCGGACGGATCATTTGGCCCACGTACTCTATAACCATCTCGTCCGCGGCGATCGGCTCCTGGAAATGAATAATCAATTCAATTAGAAATTTAAATAAAAATTCAACACAAATAATGCAGATGTATCATAATTGGCTGGTCTGTTCTTTATTCATCGCTATAAAACTTTTCTTTTAAATAAATAAAACCGCATCCAAATCAATCCATCGCTTAAGAAGCTATTATGCCACAGACAGACACAGATAGATCAACTTATAACACCCCTCTTTTTCGACCGGTTATTAAAAAAACAATATTTTAATCATAATTTAAAAAGATCCAGGAAGACGGCAACCACCACCTATAATCTATTGGCCATTGTCCGCAATCACGAAACTCCTGGCAACAAAAATATAACGCTTCTTCTTCCTCCTAACCCTCTTCCCAAATTACTTCTAATCCAATCTGATATTACCATATATAAATAATATAAGTTTTTATCATTTGACTTCCGCAACCCAAAAGGAAGGAATCCTTATTGGATGGATTAGTGGTCAGGATATTTAAAGGCTGGCATTCTTAAACGACTGCCAAAGGTGTTCTTAATAACCGGAACCGACTTTTGACATGCCCATTCGACGCATGGATCATCTTTCTTTTCAGGTAATCCGATGATTAGCCCTCTCCCTCTAACCCAACCAAGAAACAACAACACAGTCTTTGCCCCCGGGAGATTTGAACCATAGACTACGGCGTACCATTAGACTACGGCGGTAACTGAAATAGAACGTTACTATTCAAATACCGTCCGTCAATATTCTTAACAGACGCATGTTTATTTACGCCGTCTGATCGTGAGGACTTTCAAAAAGTTTATTCTTTATGCCACGCCATTCGGACGGCAGATCAATGCGGCTCATTTTTGTTACTTTTGTCACATTCTACGTTGCAGTCACAATATCTATTAATTCAAAATGAACTATTTCTAAATATGAATTTATATCTTCGTAATAAATGTGGCATTGCATTATAACAAATATTTACCTGAGCGAAAAGACCCCAGTCGTGAATGCCGGACTTGGCGAACTTCAGTTGCTTCTTCCTGAACTTCAGTTGGTTGAATTTCAGCAAATCAGAATCCGTGTCTGTGCCTGTTTATGAGAAATATTATAGACAATAACGCATATAGTATGATCACATAAGTGTTTTTGTGTAAAAATGTATGTATTTGTTATTTTTTCATACAACATTACCTTGTTTTGAAGGCTTGATATTTTATTACATTTAAGTATCTGCGCTTGTAGCAAGCGGTTAACTGCCTGCTCTAGTTTTAGCCAGCATAAGTAGGTAACAGTAAGTAATACTACAAATGTGGAAGAGAATTTATTTGCCCACTCGTTACACTCTCAAATCTTAACTACTCATCTAACTAGTATGAAATTTTGAATATGCAGAAACATGGGATGCCTCATATACAGTCAAAAAGTACTTTTCGCAAGAGACCGAACAATTATTACTTAAAAACATATTTGAATAAATTTCAATATCATTCCTGGAAACTAAAAAAGGACTCAGGAAAAAGGGAATGTTTCGGTATTTAAAAAATTAATTCGTGAGGGAAGCAATGGGAAGGAACTTTTATAATCCGGCAGTAGGGAGTGAGAGGGACATGACTGTCTCTCCTAAAAAGATATTCTTAAACTGCTAGTTCTTTAATTTCGTGCTGCTGTGCCGATCAGAGATTCGATTAGTTATATTTCGCGCTGCCTTCTGAAGTATTGATTGATGATTTTTTTATTTGAAAATATATATATTCAAATTATGATATATATTGCAATTGTAATACTTGTAGATGTGTTCAGCCACCAGAAAAAGGTCAAACACGTATTTGTATAATTTTGAGTCCATACCAAAAGCTGTTAGCAGCCGGCGCTGGTTGGACCTAGCCTCCCTGGAGAGCTGCATCTTGCTGGCCTTCTTATCGTCACCTGGCGCCCCTCGGCCGTGGTGGTACTTGTACTTGGCCTTCAGCCGCGCGTCCATCTTGTAGTAGCCCTCCGTTCGGGCGGCGCCGCTCGAGTGGCCCTGCATCGTTAATATAGTAAAACTATATACCAGAAGTATCTAAAATTCGGATGGAGTAAAATAGTATTGTGTAAAATATACCTCCCACCACTCTTGGTATAAACTCTTAAGGATTAGGTACAGTCAGAGCTTATAAAATAAATGTATCTATAGAGCGGCGTATCAGCGAGCGATTGCTGGAAGCAAAAATGTGACCCGTCGTGCATCAACACCAAAGTCACGTCTAAACGAATAATTAGTAACAAAGTAACTCGGCACTGAGCAGAGCGAAAATTTACAAGAACATGAAAAATATTTTTTTAATACATATTTGCATTATATTATTATTATTTTTTTTAACGGAAAACGAATTTATTATTTTAATATAGATTATAGCAAACATTATTAGTAAATATTATATAGTTACGTTATATTAAATAGTAAAATTATTTTTTATACAATAGATTAATACTAAGATAATTGCGTTTTATTTAATACCCCTAAAGATTTAATTTCTACAAAGCTGTCGATATTACCGCATAAATATATGCAGTCGTGCATCATTGCAATGCACTACGCCTCTATAGAAATATGTATAGAGCATTGCTTACGCTTTGCACAACGGGCAACAAGCCATGTTAGCACAGCAACAAGCTATGTTTATATATACTCTAGAGTGTAGAGTAAGAGTATATGACAGACGGAACCGTATTAAATGAGCAGGAGTAATCTTTTGAAAAACTAAGAACACACTATGTATGCAATACTATGGATATATAAAGTGATTGGTAATATTAAATATTTGTATATGCCAGAACAAGTAGCAAACCTTTTTTTATTCTTAAATTTTATGGGGCTTTTATCTACATACATGTCAACACCATCATACCTTGTTCATATTACCACAAATTATCTGTATAACTTATAACGTAATATATAAAAGGCAATTGCTGTGGTTAAAGTTTTTATCAGATCGCAAAATCGTTTTGTGGATTTGCTTTTCGGATTCGCCAGAAAGTTAAAAACCAGGCCCACATCTAATTTATTCATTTAGTTTCACATTTAGTTCCCTAAACAGCAATTCCCTTTGATTACTGTTCTTTTTACAATCCATCAGAAAGTGGTGGTCATCATCTTCAATATTTTATTGCAAACTTAACAGTAAGGCGAAGCAAACTTTTTGCTAATTTTGCTACTTGTTCTGGCATGTATCTTATATACACGTAATAAACTCAACATGCAGCCGGGTGATGATTACTATGTGACAATTTTTGTTTTTCAGGTTACGTTTAATCTACGTTTGTTACATGCCAGTATCGTTCAATAGACAAGGACTACCTGCAGGTCCTCATAGATGTTGGCGTGACGTTTGGACTTCTTGCGTGGGGGGCTGTAGTTGAGATCGGTGGGCGGGTGGTCCACCCAGTGCGTGTCGTTCAGCCAGTAGCCGTGCGCATCTTCGGCCAAAAGCGCCTCGTACGCTCGCCTTAGGAACTTCACGTCCTCTCGGTCGATACCCCGCGTTAGGAACTCGTACATAACCTGGGAACATAATATTCATTAAAACTCGCGTCACACTAGGCTTTATATTGATTTTGATAACAGAGCAAGTTTAACGACGATGTAGGATGTTATGCTTATAATAAAATTTTTAGCCACACAAAAAAAATTGAAGATAGACCCATTGTCTTCCACATATGACACTTGTCAATCTCCTTCTGCCCTTGTCAATTGATAACTTCCCCTCATTAGAACTACCATTGCTCCAATGTTCTTTTAATGTCTTACTGACGCTGCATATGCCAATTTTTCGAAGACGTATTTTGTTGTTTGCGTGTGAGAACTTCGTGTACACCACACGGCAGGGGAGGGTAAAGACAAGTCCTTTGGAAACGTATGTCATAAGCTACTATAATTTTCGTCAAATCTTCTTTGTCGCATCTACCGCTAAGGTCCATTCTTCTACTTACGATCCTTGTAACTTAGTAGAATGTAGGATATAGTAAATAAACACACGAACCTGCATTTCGGCCATCATGTCACGCGCCGGGAACGTGACGTGTCCGTGCCGGGGACTCGTGGGCTCCGCCTCCGACAGCGTGTCATGTAACCTGCGCGCGTTTATTTATTATTAAGACAATTCTAGTACATTTTACACAGTACAAGAAGTTATATGACTTTGCACCATTCAACTTTCCGTTCAAATTTTAAATAATGAAACTTTACTTAGATTTCCATAAACCGTAATAACATTATTTACACAGGGACAATTATTGTGTTCAAATTCTTAATATGGTTTCGAATATTATTACAGTTTTGAACTCCAATATAAAGTCGACAATAACTATCAGCTTTAACAACTCCCTTGTGCTTCTTGTCTAGTGGGTGGTACTCTCTACTCTGTAAACTATACTTTTTACACAAGAATACAAATACAAAATGACATTTTAGCGTAAACCTACTTGTTCTGAATCTCTGCTAATTTCTTCGTCTCGTGTTTTCTCTTATACGGCCTCTTTGTTTCCTTCTTGGGCTTGATCTCTTCCAGCTGCGATGCGCTTTCTGGCTCTGCCATCCACGTGTAGCCTGTAGAGTTTATATTTTTTATTTATAAATAATCAAAATTAAAAGCGTAAGCAATGTTTTGTTATATATATACTCTAATTGATTCCAGACATTTTGATGATGTTGCTGATGATGGTGATTATTGAGATGGTAATGTAATGATTAAGTATTGTCGTCTTATATTGTGTAGTGGCATTTTAATATTTACAGTAGCCTTCTAACGCTGTTCAATAGCAGTGTGAGATTTTGGATTAGTAGTTGCTGGTAGCGTTATATTTATGCTCGACTCCGAGACTCCGATCACTGTAAGATATATACTGATTGCAACGCTATAGCTAATTTCGAGTGAAACGATATTTCAGCACTGCTCCTACTTGAAGCTCATTTCACATTATCCCCTTGTCTCCTACTACTCGATGGTTTGTTATTCAGGGGTGTACTTACCATGGTCGTGATGCAGGTGGTTGGAAGCGCGCCTTTCAGGCGGCGTTTCGGATTCTGGTGGTGGACGACAGTATGAGTGGTCCAGGGCCACTTGCGAGGCCTGCGAGGCTTGCGAGGCCTGCGATTGCGGCGACGACGTCTCCGATAGGGCTCCACTCGGCTGGAGTATTATAATTTATGCGTGATTTATAAATTATAATTTTATAATTATTAGCTTATTATTTATAATTAATTAACGCCTACTGTATCCACAGAGTGGAACTATATATGAATGTCTGGGAAACGCAATTTGATGGGAAAATTCATACATTACCTCCTACATTAATATTTGCAAATTTTATCTTAATATGTAACCATTAGAAAAGCCTTACTGCGTTACTATGTCGCATTCTATACATATATAATGTAAAAGTGTGTAGCCAAGTGCTTGCGAGAATTCTGCCGCCGAGGTATTCTTGTTAGAGGTAAACTATGTATTATATAAAAAGTAGAAGAACAGCCCATTTTTAATGCAGGACTATAGTCTCGTCTAAAGGGTATAAGGCGTAGTCCACCTCGCAACACCAGAGCGGATTCGTGGTATTCACATATCTTTGATATATTATTTCATAGATATACAGGTTTCCTCACGATGATACCTTTACCGTAAAACACGTGGTTAATCAGCACTTGAAAGTTGCAATTAGAAAATTTATAACTTCATTAGTGCAGGCAATGGAGATCGAATTCGGGTTTACCTCGAGTAAACGCGCTCGAGAAGAGGCGCTCGCCCGGAAACTGGGTGACCACGGCTCTATGCATTTTTAAAAAGTAGTTTTTTTACAACTTTTATGCTAGTCCCAAAAAAGCCAGTAACGCCTTCAATATAGCACAAATCTTTGCCGCCCGATTAACAATCGGAAGTCTATCTTCAGTGTAGGCTTGGTTAGCGCACGAAAACTTTAATGTCGATTTTTGGTAATTATGTTTATAAGTTTCTTTAACTTTGTTAAATTGCTAAAAATACTAACCTCTTTGATTCCATTGAGTCCATTAGCCGATTCGGTGTAACTGTGGTCGTCACTAACCGATAGAACCCTTTGTCTTTTATCTTCTTTCTTTTTCTGTTTCTTGTCTTTCTTCCTCCGGGAGTCGAGGGACTCTTCTTCGGAGGTGATCTCGCCCTCTTCAACATCGTCCGCCTTTTTGCTCTTTTCGGGAGATTTTAAGTGGTTCTTTACCGCTGTCTCTGTATCTTCTATTTTATTATCTCGTAAACTGAAATAAAAGTTATTTAAAGTGAAATTATATATAGTAAGTAAGTATAAGTCTGGAAAAGTACACGAAGGATTTACTTAATCCTTTTGCAGAATTTTGCATATCTGTTAAAGGGTTTTATATAATTTATCTTTATACCTTTCTTACACTGTATTTCTGAAAATAAGCTCTCTTAGGATTTGTTAGTTATTTGAATTAGATTAGGTGAGAAGCCTTTAAATTAATTTTTAACACAATTTTTCCCTGCGGTATTGACCTTAATATTTAGCTGTCATGTAGTATATAACACAAGTTCGAACAATATTAGATAGGAAATGTATTAGCAAATATGTAATAGTACCCGTCGTCAGGCGGTTTGTCGAGTGGTCTCGTGTCTCCTTCCAACTTTCTTCTCTGCTCTTCCAGGAATTCTCTTTCGATTTGCTCCATATATTCTGTGTTTCTTCTTCTTCTTTCCTGCAAAAATCACAACCTTGTAAAAGTCTTATTTATGTCAAAATACCATACCCTTTAGTTTTTTCTCTATTCACGTGTTCAAATACAAATGATTTAAATACATTTCATCTTTTATTTAAATTCATAAAGGTATTTTATTCAACTGCCTATGCTTTTAAAATGTTAGAATCATAACATTTTTGACGGCTTCATGCAATCGTACCCGCCCATATTGTCACATGACTGCAGGTTACTAGAGTTAGTTTGGTTAAAAAAAAATTAGATAAGGGGCACCTCGCAAAGTTTTAGGAAAAGCGGGAAAAGCATGAACTTCCTTAAAATCTTTATTTAGATTCAATACAAAATTACCTACTAATTGTAGTATTAATCTGGTTAAAGTTACTTAATGAGCGAGAGTTGCTGTACTCTCACCATATCGGTGCCTTATATTTCTATGTCCCCTCTTACACTTAAATATGCTTTTACCAACATGACACTTAAAGATCTTTGCTTTATGACAATTTTTCCGCCTCTCCACTACAATGTTTTAATCCAAATAAATACCTGATACTCCCTCTCCTCCTCGGAATCGGAATACACCCTGTCAAGAAGTAGATCTCTAGGCTCTTCTTCTGGAGAGAGGATGGGCGAACCCAATCGTTCAGTCTCGTGGTTGCCTGTCTCTTCACCAGCCTCATCCATTTCAATGGGCGGTATTGGCGTTTTCTCTACAATAAATATATGTATAATAGTTATAATGTCTTGACATGTTGATAACATATACCTATCGCTACAAGTGTTATTTAACATTTATTATTTGATTCTTTTTTTAATAAAAGTAATACAAGTTTTTATATTAACAATATTAATTCCTTAAAGAGTTATGACATCCAAGTTATAACATCATCGCTACTTTTCTTAATGGGAATATAGTTGCATGATTTCCATATTTAAAAAAAGATAAAACATATTACCTCTTCGGCTCTTTTCTTCTTCGCTGTCAGATGACGAAGAGTAGACCCTCCGTAGTCTCTCCTTATTCGATACAACTTTGAACTGTAAATAGAAAATACAGATTTTACCGAACTTCTTTTTTTAACGCGATTCGAAGCATATAAACAAAAGCAGAGAAGTTTTCCAGATGGTGCAGCAGAACAAAATACATAAAGCTTTTGCTGAATTAATCAAACTTTACTAGTGAATCCTAGTGAATCATTATGTCAAAGCCTGTTTCTGCAATTTTTATAATTTTATTTTTAAATAGAAAAATTGACAATTCATGAATCTCATGTTAAATGTCCATCAACTATGGACATCTAAAACATTGGTATAAAATAAAAATACGGGTACTCAGCTATCTTTAAATAGGTTATAGGCCAAACTTGGAAACTTTTATTGAAATCGGTTCCGTTATATTGCCCGATATTAGAATATTAATTATAATTACTGTAATTCACCCTATAACATGATATATTGGTTCCTTGTGATAGGAAAACGCGTTGTAGTATTTTCGCAAAACAATGTTTCACCTTTAAACATTTTATTTTCTTTAGTTAAAAGCATTTCTCAATACATTTTTTTTATAATTTTGTTTGTGTACTTTAAAAATCATTAAAAATTTCGCAGTACAGAAATATAACGCAGGGAATCCCCGCATTATATGTGTGAAAACATATGTTTTTCGACACGAAATCGCATAACATGAAATCGCGTTATAAGATTACCGTGTTATAAAGGAAATTACTGTACTTAAAATCGGGTGATTAATTTAATGCTTTACTTATACGGGTATTGTCGGCTTAACCACCTCCGTAGCCTAGTGGTATGGGCCCTTATTTTGTAAACCGGAGGTCACATGGGTTCGTATCCCATGAGAGAACAATAAGTTTGTGTTGTTATTTCTTAGTTGAATTAGAGCAATGCGGGCTTATAACCCGATTGCGTGAAAAGAAAGATGATCCATGCGTCGGATGGGCATGTAAAAAGTCGGTCCCGCGCCTGATCTCTCTCCGGTCGTGTCATGCGTAGTTGACTAATCTCCGAGTAGAATGGCCGCCGTGACGGAAATTCGATCAGGAGAACTTTATTATTGTAGGCGAGAGAAAGATAAATGTTTTTGTTTTCAAAGATTCATGCAGATATGATATGATATAATGAGGAAGGTGTTACCTCGGCCTCATCGAGGTCCGAGTCGTCGTCGGAGTCGGAGTAGATGCGCGGCGCGGCGCCCTTGCGCTCCGACTCCGAGCCCGACCACGACGACCGCGACGACGAAGACGACGACGACCTGCGAACGTTCATATCTATAATAATATTATAAGGATAAGGATTTTGTATGTTTGTTAGTTTGGTTGAATGCGCTAATCTTAGGAATTGGTCCGAATTGAAAAAATCCTATGGTGTTGGATAGCCCATTTATTGGGAAAGGCATTAGATCCTAAATATCACGCTATGACTAATAGGAGCGGAGCACCGATGAATAATGTTGTAAAAGCGGGGAAAATTGTCGCTGTTAAAAAAGCAGGAAGCGGCTAGTTATTCGATATAACAATACTAGTGTTAACAATTTATACATGCCTCACGGAAACTACGAACTAGCGATCAAATCGGCTTTTGAACAAAAAATTGCATGATAATCGGTCTCACAATTGGACTCAGATACAATATTAAGATACCCCTCATATTGCGTCGGATGTTAAAAACGGAACAAACCACAAACCAAGGTTAATTTTGGAACTGAGAAAAAAATTACTCTTACATACAGTAGCTGTATGTAAAAGTAGTTTGACATACTAGTTATAGTAATCGTGATTTATTTGTCAAGTGCTTACCTCACTTAAATTGTGCGACCTTATATCATTCCCTATTCTACAGGTGTTCCAAGACATACAATAATGAAAAACTACTTCATAAACTTATGATATGATTAAGTTAGATTGTAAAAAGAAGAGGCGAGAGAATAGAGCCTTCAAGAACTCCTACCCTGAGGGGCGATTACTGGAAAGTGACGTTAATTGTATATCAAAAAGAAGCAACTAAAGAAACGAAGAGTTAAAATCAGACGATTAGTTCATAAAATAATTATTTTATAGATAAAATTTCACATGCAAAACAACAAAAATGTATAATTTATAAACAACCCATCCATATTTGATGTAGTAAGCAAGATATTTCATAAAAAAATTGGTAACACCCAAACTTAAATAATATTGATAAGGCGAATTAAAACGTATATAACTTATAAATAATCGTATGATTTGTAACTTAATGTATTTGGTCGTGAGTCCTTCCCACATTAAGCTTGTTAAAATCACTAAGACACTTTGTATGTTGTCTTTTCAAATTCGCAATTATTTTTAGTTTTAATTCGGCTTCAGTTACCATATTTTTATTGCATTAAATTTTATTAAAAAAAATCCATATATACCTCGACGAACTGCTGGACTGCCGCCTCCTACTCGTGGAAAGGTACGAGCCCGTCGTCCTGTTGCGTGGACTCGTGGGTACCTCCTTCTCTTCGTCAGAGTTCTGAACCATCTCCTCCTGCAACGAAATTACTCTATTTTATATTCTCAGACCTACCGAATATACATATAAAATTTCTCAAAAATCAGTCGAGCTGCTGCAGAGGAGTAGGCAACTAACAGTGTGACACGAGAATTTCATATATTAGATATGTACGAGAATTGTCCAAAAGTTACCCACCTGATCACTAAGCCGCTTGGAGGAATCTTCGTCCATGACCACGGGGGACGGTATCTTCCTCTTTTTTCTAAAACTGGGCATCTTGGGTATCGTGGCCCGGAGTCCGAGGCCTATGCCCACGCCGTAGCCGCCCAATTCCAGACCGAGTTCACGCGATTCCATTATGGACTTTATCGAGTCAACTGTCTCCTCTTTCTTGTTGGATATGTCCTGCCAATGGTAGATTTTATTTCGTTTAACTATATTCAAATGAAGTAGATTGTTCTGTTTCATCAAATGTCATAGGTATGGTTTTGTTATAATTTCTTAATAATATAACAGGCAATTGACAAGATTATTTTCACAGAAAGATACAAAATCGACATACGCCTTAAAATTGTGTCGTAATTTTGATTTCAAAAACAAACTACGAGTTTTTGCCTCTCTTTCTTCTTCAAACTAAGCGATTTTCTTGAATATTTTATGAGATCATTTGACCATACGCGCAAACATACCTATACAAAATTAGAAACAGTCGAATGGAGAACGTTTGTTTTTTGGAGTCGGTTAAAAACCTTTATGATATCATTAGTAGATTCATGTTATTATTGTTGATTGTTTGATAAAAACGATTTTAGGTAATAAGCATCAAATACTTTAGACAGGTTTAACTGTGCATTACGCTTTCTCATTGATTGTTAATACTTTTATATTTAATATAGATATTTGAGTTCGAATTTTAACGCTAATTAGAGATCAAATGCGGCCGAAAATGGACAAACTTCAGGAAAATGTTCAAAAAGATTAAAATAAACTTGTAAACCTGTAAGGGTTGAGCATCCTCCGGTTTGGCTGTCTTCGGCTGCCTTATCTTCCTGCTCTGCTCATCCCACCATACTTCGAAGCTCTTGAACGCCGTGCTCTCAATCATTTTCTTGTTGAAGTCTTTTTTTAAGATCTGCTTAAGCTCGGCTGTAACTCGCTCTATCACGCTGGTGATCGTTGTGTAGTACGGATTGTCCAATTCCTGAATTTTGTGTTGTTTGTATCAGTATTAAATATTTTTTATCTAAATGTTTAAAAATGACATTGATAGTGACTGTTCCTGTAATAAGGGTTAATAATTAATTGCGTTATTATAATTATACTTCTAGTCGTGTATTTTCATTTTCATTTCTATTTTTTTTATGTTATATTGTGAGTGATACTTGGACTATTTTTTTATTGGTGTAACATCATATATTTAAATTATCCCATTGCTGGACAGGCTTACTCTTGAATGAGGGTATAGGGCACAGTCACACATAGTTGTACTTCACATATCTTGGAAAGTTGTTTCATAGCTATGTAGGTTTCCTTCCTCACGATGTTTTCTTTCACCGCCGAGGACGAGGTAGTTTAGCACTTAAAATTGCTATTAGAAAATGAACAATTTCATTAGTGCCAGCAGCACTCGGGATGAAAGTCACGTTCGCCTCGAGCAAACAGAATTGAAGGCGAGCGCTCGGACACTGAGCTACTATAACTACTTTTTGTGAATTATTTAATTAAATTTTGAAGTGGTAGAGAATAACATCTTTGCACAGCTTTTTCTGCACTTCTATGGCCGCGCTCATTCGGGGAAGTGTCACCAATCTTTAAAAAGTCGGCATAAAATAAAGTATGCATGACTTGGGGTTGCCGGATGGCCATGTCTAACCTTTTTTTTACAACTCGTTTTCCTTCCAAATCCTTAGTCCCGATGACATCCTATCCAATAAACCTATTCTATTCAATTTCTCAGGTTGACAACACATTCGCAACTCTCCAAGTGTGTCGTTTGGGCGACGGGATTGCTTACCATCAAGTGAACCGTCTGTTCGTTCATCTTCCTTTTACTAATATAAAAATAAAGGTTTACTTGGTCAAGGTGCATGGGCTGTGCGTAGGGCTGGTACGCGTGGGGCAGCATGCCGGGCGGCGGGTACCCGCCGTACGCCAACGACATATCTGCAGGCGCGTACGTGGGCGGCGGGTACGCTGCAAACACCACACAAATTACATATTTATTTATTTAATTAATAATAATAATAGTTAAGTAGTTACTTATGGTTATTAGTAATATATATGTTTAGAC
>JAOCPS010063329.1:0-16355 GCA_025505425.1 Graphium colonna | reverse complement strand
AACTATTAAAATTTCGTTTTAGGACCTTAATTTAATATCAGTACATAGGATTAATTGATTTATAAATTAATTGTAAAATAAAATTTGTATATTTAAATAAATTGTATAGGAATTAAACAAATATTTCAGTGTACCTAAAATTTTACTTTGTAAATAAATATATACAAAAAAGTATCTTATGGAAATATTATTACGTATAGGTATACAATTTTAATTTACATAAAAGAAAATAGTTTCGTATTTAATAAAAATATATTTTAAAATAACATTCCTCAACCTTAACATAATCTTTGTGAATTGTTCCTGGATAGTGATTGCTTATTAAGTTTACCGTTATTAAAATTTTATTAAATGGTGATAACTAGATCTTTTATTTACTCTGTCGATTGTATTAAATTTAGAATGAAATATGAAAAATTACTGTTATATTATTCACAATATTTAATATTTTAAAAATTACGTAATAAAGTAAAAAAATATAACTTTCATAAAAAAATTACCTTAAACCCTTAATTTTTTTTAAATACCATGCCGGTAATTATTTTAAGTTGTTTTCCTGAACAAGTAAATTATACCTATAATCATTTTAGTAAATATAACAAAAATATTTAGAAAGCAAAGGAACTAACCTAGCTACAATTATCAAATAATCGAAGGAACAGATGTTCTACAGATTTTGTGTAATTATAGTTAAATTTTCATTTCGCTACATTGCGTATATTTTCAATTGTAATGTGTATATAAAATAAATTATTAAATATTTATTTTAATACGGGTCATTAATATTAAAATTAACTTTTATATTTTATATTACCCTCATTAATGTAACGTAAGTCAAATTCCACCTTTTTCTACTGGTTCGGAACCTCAAACATTTACTTGCGAACAATCGACAATTTACTTTTAAGTACATAATTGTATTATATCAGTATAGAAGCACCAGTAGTCAGAAATCTAGAGGTTGAGTAATTTTCACAAATTATGGTCCTCAGTGCGGTGTTAAGCCGAGTAAAAGGGGTTATTTCGTACGCTTCTACAATTTTAGGGAAATAATGTCAGTTGGTTAATTTTGTGCACGACTTAAATAACCAACACTATACATCATACAGGATATACTTTGAAAATAAAGATGAAACTTTTACAGAAAATATTTTTATATTTTACTACAAAATAATTTAAATTTGTTTTTCTTTGTGTAATTAGTCTAAATTACATATCTTATCGCGTTTTAATTCGATTACAACGTTAAAGGTTAAGGTCTGTAAGACCCTACTTCATCATAAATTAATAAAATTTAATACAATTTTTTTACTGTAGTTTCTATATTTTAAAACTTCTCGTTTCTTTATGGAAGCAGGTTCAAAGCGCAGATTTGTCGCCTCACAATATAAAAAAGGTAACCGCGCCTATGATTTACTCAAGAGTCTTAAGAGTTGCACTTACGTTGCCAACCTTTAGATGTTGGTTTTCGTAACCACACACAAGACATACGTTTTATATTAGTTTAATGAGGAAAATATATAGAGGAACAGTGAGTTCTTACATAAAAATGTTTGTATTTATCACTTCAATCGATTTATTTCTACACTGTGTCAATTGTAATAACATAGTAAGCAGAAAAATTCATACATGAACAAAAAAAAAATTCACCTCATATATCAGTAGTCGAATACGGTGAAGTATATGAATGATACATTTACTTATTTCTTTTTTAAATATCGGTAAATAAACTTCTCCGCGAACTTCACAAAATCAGATTTGTAGTATATTTGATGGAATTTAAAAGTATAATAATACATATAGAAAACAGTAGAGTAACATACAGATCGGCAGAAATTTTAATCAATGACAGCAAAGCTATATGGTCTAGTAATTATTATTCCAACAAATATGCGACAAAGCAGAATACTACACATACAATAGAATTTCATTTCGTCGTATTTTAGGTATGCAGAAAAATCAATTTGCAGTGATTGAAACGAATGGATTTAGCGTCATATTGTCCGAACCGGAAAAAAAATTAACTTAAAAAAAAATCTACACATTTCGGGAATAAATTGAAAAGAAAACCGAATGGATTTAGCGTCATATTGTCCGAACCGGAAAAAAAATTAACTAAAAAAAAAAATCTACACATTTCGGGAATAAATTGAAAAGAAAACCGCGTTCATGCATTTAAATCTCAATATGTGTTTGAAATACGAGGGCCAATTCGTTGCGGTACATTTAAAAGGGATCAATGATAGTGAACATTTATTCCGATGGAAAAATTCGGTTTTATTTTTCGCAATCACTTCGTTTGGGATTTGTATGCGTTACCTATACGCTTTTTATTAAAAATATAGTAGGCAGTAGTATTCATTTTATAAATTTTTCATACCTTCTCAAGTTATCGGTAACTATATATGTATACTTAAATTAATTAAATATTATTGAAGCTGCTTTATTTTCAAACGGCTTCAAAATGGGGGAGGTTCTCAATTTGACTGCAGTTTTTTTTGCGATGTATGTTTTCAGATTTTCCGCAAGGTGTAGACTGATATTATTTTTTTTTTGAAAGGTAGAACGGAGGCGGTTCCTTTCTTTTTCTCATTGTAATGAAAATCAATAGTTTCTTTTACTGAAAACTTATTCCACGAACGTTCACTTCTAAGGCATTTGTACTCGGCATTCTGTTTTCTGTTATTATAAATAATTATAATTTTGTGTAATTAGTAAAATCTTTATGGTCGATTTACGTTATATGACTTAAATTATAAAATTAACGGTTTTGATTGCCGTGATATCAAAATTATTTGACACAAAATGTCAAGTGTACAAAAATTGGAGGCATATATTTCATTCTTAATAGCTTATTATTCCATTACGTGTAATTCTTTCTTCGTGTTCTGGTGATATTTAAAAAACAATAATTCAGGCCACATATACTTTTCTGTGACCCCACCCTACCTTTGTTACCATTATTGAGGTAGTTCACGCAATGCGAGTACATATTTGGACGTATTTCACATAAAACGGAAGTACTGTTGAGTGTAAAAATCCGTTTGAGTTTGTAAATTTCAATTATTTTATTGGTGTTGAGTATTTAATTAATGACTGCGGAATTATATAAAACCATATATTTAAGTGTTGTAATATTGAATACACATGTAAAGATATTAGAACTATACGTCACTATTAATTCGATGGACAGAAAGTGTTTTAATTAATTGCACATGATAATTTTTTAAAAATTAAAAAAAAATATATGATGGAAATTTATTTCGAATGTAAATTTTAATTTATTGTGGTCATCATCTCGAATAGTTCCATAAAAACCATTTCCAGCACAAATTTGAAAATCTTTTAAATATCAACATTCTTTGAACATTTTCGAATATACTTTATTGATTAAATTTTCCGATTTTTATTACACATAGCTACGTGTTCCAACGCTCTAATATTTCAAAAAAGTGATCACTGTAATCCCCAATTACAAGGGCTTTGTATTAGTCTATAAATCCCAAAATTACGCTTCCATTTTGCTGTTCGAAACGAAATCGGTAATAATTAACGAGGAAAGAAGATCATAAAATTTTATATTTGAATGCTTTGAAATTATTTTCCTATAGAGAGTTGTTTTTTTTTGTTTAAAACATTAAATAAATATTCACTTGATTTATTTGTATCATATAATATTAAATGATTTAGTTAATTATGTCTTGATAACGTTTCAGACTACATAATACATGTATAATATAAACTAAATAATTTTAATCGTAGATATTAAAAATCAATAATTAATACGTATTTATATTCCTACAAAAAAAAACCAAAATAGTAGGTAATTAAGACTACAATGAATAAATACATTACGTAATAAAAATTAAGAATTGAATTTTCTTAATCAATTACAAAACCGACTTCATACGCATAAAAAGTTTACTTTCAAAACAGATCTTTTTCGTGATTTTGATTTTAAATAAAGCACTGATCCAATTTTCGTGCAAATTTTTTGGGACCTTCTTGGACTATAAGATAAAAAATCGGTTTTTAAATGGCAAAGATACGTGCCAACATATATATAAAAAAAACACTCTCCTATTTGACAAAAGTGACTACAATAATTTGTAGGGTACGTATTCAATTATTATTATGTGAATTCAATAATTAACTTAACTAAGCAGTTTCACGTAACGGTTTCAGGTATTAAATCATTCAGCATCTACGTCTTGTATATCTTTTTTTGCAGGGCAAATTAAAAAAAGGGGCAAATTTAGTAAATGTTTGTTATAAAATCGAATTGACGATGTGACCAGTTAAATATGTTTTAATTTAATTGAACGTGCACACAAGTAGTATGGACTTAATAACACTTACTACCCTTTAGCCTTTTCGAATAAAGCTCTTTTCAGTACATTTTAAAGTAAGTGAGTTATAACAATTTATTTTTACATCACGACCCATTGAGTGAACTATTTTCTTTGTATTCAATATTTCAAGACGACAATAAGGCTGCTAGGCATTAAGTAATAATTCTGTGGCAACGTATATAAATTTATATATATGGTCTACAATATATATGTAAAGGAATATTTTAATGTGACAACGTCGTTGACTTGAATTAAGTATCTTACTATTTTCGGGTTAATCTTACGTTTACTGCAACTTCACTTAATTTTTCATCCTCATCATGTTATTAGTAAGGGAACAAAAATATAACGTAAATATATATACTCAACCATACAATGATTATATAGTGAAAAAATTAACCTACGTTTTATAAGACAACACAATGTTTAAACTTATCCAACCTGCCTACTGATTTATCTTATCTCATTTTATGCGTCAGTCCGGTAAACCGCTTGCAGCAAAAAATGTTGTCCTACGCAAAAATATGAATAGAAAAACTCACACTTAGATACTATTAAAATAATATGAACTGTCATAAATTTTCGCAGTCCATATATATTATTACATATTCATAAGCAATGTAAATGATTAAATAAATTTTATAAAGAATAACATGAACGGAACCATGATAATAATATTCGGTTTTAGAAAAAACAAGCAGATAATTCTTATGTTGAAAAGTTAAGATTTAAAACGGATGCGATTTATTATTCGTAATTGTCGATCTTTGATCTTGCCTTGATGTTAAGATTATTATATTTCAAAACTTTGGCAATGTTCCAAATTACGGGGATTGTTGGCGTTTCGTTTACTTTACGTCCATCAAGAAACCAATCAATATTTAAATTTCGTGGGTTGCATGACGTCATGGGCCTAATCTACATTACCACTAATTTCAAGAGTCTCACTTCACCTTTCATGATAAGCCTTCCCGGCTACCTTTAAAGGCCGAGTGAAGGTTAAGTTGCCATTTACAACATACTAACTTTACCTTAAAGCTCTTGAAATATAAAAATAAATTCTGGGCTCTTGGGCTATGGTATGAAAAACTGAAATGTTTATTTTTGGTTCGAAATTTTAGTTTATACATGCTGTTCTAATAAAATTGAAATCAGATTTATTTTTTTTATCTAATGGGGTATACCTCCATTATAGTCACATAAAAAATTATAAATCTAAATAACGGGAAAGATATGATTCGAAAATAAACTTTTAAGGCGTTTGAAGTCGGTTTTTGTAATTTTCTGTGAAAAGTTTGTTTAAGCTTGTTTAAGCTCTTTTGATTGTATAAAAAGCGAAGCATAAATGTATTAGCTGTAGATATGTATTTACCAAGTATATTTTAAATTTTAAATGTTGAAATCGAATGAATAGAATTCAGATCTATTGTGTGAAAACTCGACCCGTGTTCTCTAATGCTTTGCGTAAAAGCTAAAATGTTCGAATGTACTCTAAAAGATTACCGCCTAGTTCATGACTAAAATTTTTGTTTTTTTTTTAACAAATAAATATAAAACAAATAATATATTTATTTAATTGAATTGTCAAATAAATTATCTCTCGCGAATTTCTTTCTAATCTACTGTAACGTTTTTAAAAGACTTAGAGGTGTTAAAAATAGAAAATCTTCTAGAGGAGTAATATTGTATTACGTGAATTTAAAATACAATGATTTATGTTGTGTATCTAAGTGCTTGCCAAGAGTCATAGTACCTACAGTGTTATCCAATACAATATACGTTCCATAAAATATTACACGTTGCTAGCCTATTTACTTCGTATAAGATAATATAAAAGGCTTCATCAATATATTTCGCAAGAAGAAAAGGGAAAAGGTATAAAAGCACATTCATTGTATTAAAATGAACCCTTTTGCGGAATTTTTAGGCAGGAATAAGTAATGAATTTGCGGTATACATATTTTACGCAGTCTTAACAAAACGAACACCAAGAGCTTTCGTAAAATAAATATATGGTACGCTCATCTCCCAAATAAAGCTGCAAAGGAGAGAACATTTTAGGATTATGAAAATCATAAAAAATTCCACTACGACTAATGGAGGCTTAATTTTTCTAATTGCCGTTATAACCAGTACATTATGCGCATAAAGTACTGCTTTTTATTAACATTTTGCATTATGATGCATGAAAATGTATGCATAAGTTTTATTATGCCTCTTTCTGCTTTTGCACAATTTTTATGTTTATAACGCTCTTGAGATGAATACAATAAAGATCAACGCAGTATGCGATGTTGAATAATTTATTGATAATTTAATTATATTTAGAAAATAAAACAAACATTTTCAAAATATAATTAAATTATTAAAAAAATATTTATCCTTTTTTTTTTTGGATATTAAATCAATAATTAATAATAACTACAGGTTACAGAATGAACAAAATTGACTTTTTTTATGTAATTAAAATATAAAATACTTTACAATTAGTGTTATAAAAAGAAAATTGTTCGACACATTTATCATTTTTTGTAATGTGTAAAAATGCAAGGCAACAAAATCATGTTTAAATCATTGTATAAAACATAATATTGTTTGCACAATACAGTATTATGTTTTATCACTTTGTATTTTACATTTCTTATGTATATTATAAATAAAACAATAACTTTCAACATTTTTTGCCTGTTTCAACTATAACTATGTCAAATTTCCTGCTCCTCCGTACTCGTTAAAATACTTTGAAAGTTTTTGTTTCGCGTATATTACGGTAATAAAATCACTTTAAAGTAGCAAAATAAATTTAATTGTTCGTAAACTGAAAGCCTTTCAATGATCTCCGCGTCCCATCGTATTCGTTATTTGACATTCAAACAGCGACTGGCGTTAAACCTAAGATCCCAGTTAATTTTACGTGCGTTGAAATTCGGCCCGGAACATTCCATTACACGGGCATTATCCCCGAAATTGCTTCAAATGAAACTCTTGACGCTGGTATAAACCTGTAAATGTATTTAAATAGCATCTGTGTAACAGTATTGTTATAAGTATTCAAAGAGTGGTGACCTAGCGGGTGTTCCGTTTACGACTTCAAGGTCTTAAGATTGAATCCAAATGGGTTCCAGTTTTAGACTACCTTGCATCTTAAATTTATATTGACGTATTTTCCAGTTATAAACTAAATTTGATCTGCGTCCCACCTGCTATATATATATGAAAAAATTAAGTGTCTGAAATATAAAAATAAGCGCGTTTCGATAACATTGAACAAAAAACAATTTTTGCAATTATTGTCTGGCTGTGTATCAGTTTGTTTCGGCTTATCTCCAAATAGCTGAACTGGTTTTATGGAGACTTCGACTAACAGATTGTTTAGTATAGTTAGTATAAGAAGTAATTTACATTTCTTTTATTTTAAAAACGTATTAGGACGTCTGTCTAAAAAATGTTAAACCTTAGTGCGATCTCATGTGGGTAACACTGAAATGTGGGAAAAACTGTAGGCAACAGATAATCTGAGTTTAAGGAAAAAGGAATGTGTTTCTGCCTTTGTGCAAATTAACGGATGGAAGCCTCGGCAAATTACTCGATTTTTGCGAAAAATGTCAGCGTAAAGCTTGCCTCCCAAATGTCTTATTATTCAATAACGATAGGGACTCGGAGATATCCATTCATGTAACATTATTGTTTGTCCTCGGCGTATTTGGCCTTTTCTACAGTTGACATATTTGCCTGTCACTTACTTTGAGTCGTTACGATCGAATGCTGGATTAAATCGTGGTATCCTAATTTTTACTTCTTTGCGTTAATGAAAGAAAAAAATATGTTAAGGTATAAAAATGATTGCATAAAGTCCTTTAAAAATTAATATCTATTTAATAAATGCTTTATATATTCATAAGTACATTAATAGTTTAACACCGTTGCAAAATTTTTTTTAGCTTATCACAAACATATTATAATAAACAAATCATGTTATGGCTTTAGCTTATTAACCAATAGACTAGCTGATGCTCCGCTACTATTGGCCCAAGACCTAAAGCGTTGCTCGATAGATGTGCTATCAAACAATAAAATAATTTTTCAATTCGGATAAGCTGTTCGTGAGATTAGCGCGTTTAACCAAAATATCAGACAAACTGTTCAGCGTTATAATATTAATATAAAATGTGCATTTTCCTACGAAATAAGTGAAATGTCTAAAAAATAAAAATGTTCACTATTCCGGCTCCTATCCTATTCTCTTCTCTTTATCGCTCGCATCCTTCAGTTTTAAAAGTCAATAGAGTGATAAATATTTTTAGCACAAAGTATGAAGGGGCTGTGAATTTCGCACAAACTTTTGAAATATAGCTAAATCTGATATCGATGTAATTAGTGAAACTACTCTGCTGAAAAGGCTAAGAACCAAACAACATAAATGTATCTTTGTATTTGGCCGTGTACCCAAAGTGTTATACCAAAATGAAATAACAGATTATTAAATTAGCGTTAAGTTAATCATCATCTTTGCTAAAAGCTCAATTTATTTAAGTAAGTAAAAATATAAAGCCTAGTGCCTAGAATTGGAAAGCTATTTCTTGATGATGAATGATATTTATGATTTCACTGAATAATTGAAAAAGAAATGGTTAAAATAATATTTAAAGCGTAAGCGTAACACTTGAAACATGAATAAGTTTACGTAAATTACTAAAACAGTAAATTTGTTTAAAGTCTAAAAATTTTACTTTTATATACTTTAATTATGTATTAAGTTCAATTTCAAAATAACTGTAGAAAAAATGTACACGCCTAAGAATACATGCAATGCAATTTCAAGTTAGTCAAGTTATTTAGGTTCATTGCTTGAAAAAGAAAACTGACAAATTGCGTCAGAGATCTGCCAAACTAAACTAAAACTAAAACCTTAAAAAACCTAATGATGTGATTACCACAAGAAGGCCCTTTTTACTTGGTCAAAGGTTAAGTATGCCCGTACCCATAATAATGAGAAAATGCAGCGTTTTTTGGCATTCTGCCACGCGGAGTGGGTCCTTTAGAACTTTAGTTAGGTTTCCATATTTTTTCAGATTTTTTTGTTATCATGCTATGTAATGATAATAATTATACGTTGTCTTCAATCTTGAATACTTCTTAGATTAAAAAGGTGAAGTTTTTTGTAACTGCCAAATTATATACGAGTATATCGTATTAGTGTGAGAGTGTAGCGCTTAATCATAACATTAGTTCAAGACTCGTAAACATTGCGTTGAACATTAAGGCCCATAAATTCGAAAGCATACACAATTCTTATAAATACGTTGTAGCAGAGAACATTTTTCTTCCCACGTCTCCGTTGTTCGGCTTTTGAAATTTATTTATATTTCTTGCAAAAAGCCAGCACGCTTAATGTTTGTGCTTTCTTTAGGCGTAGTATCCGTGTACATGTGGACATGTAAAAAAACTGTGGAAGTTTCGGAACAGATTACATTTTTCTATACAAATATATCACGTTTTTTAATATAATGTTACGTTACAATGTTGACACGTTACACATACGTTACAGTTTTATATTTGTTCCCAATTCAATAATATTATGCGTACTCTAATATTTATAGAGGCACCTTTTCATTTTTTTGTGTAATATTTCTATCACAGGGCCCGTCAAAAATATATATTTTTTTTTGTGTAATACGTTATCGTATTCAGGTGTACATCGTGCTATTGAAATCATACATTAACTTTTTTAGGAATTTATTAAACAGCAAATATATGGTGTTTTTTTGCTTTGTCCTATGACTGATTATCCATTAACGAAACTACATTGGCAGGTTTTCAGGACGTTGATCAATTCAAAATAATCCAATGTAGGTCACAAGAACAACGTCACAATGTATGAAGCCCCAGTACTATAGCTGTCGCAGTTCTTATTTACGATCTTAATGTGCCATTATATTTCCTCCATCAGACTTTTCCTATTAACACTAGAGTGTTATAAGTAAAGGCATTTATAATGTACTTCAGTACAATTATTATTTTCTCAAAAAATTGCGAAACTGCCTTTAATCACCCTAGAAATAAACTATCGTGTCATATTTAAAAAGTTATTTTGATTAAAAACAAAATCTATAAGATTGATTCTAATTTAAATTTAATGAGTCCACCCCAAAAAATAATCTTTGAAATATAAAAAGATATTTTAAAATCGGTTCGTAATTGTGAAATTGAAATCGGGACACATACACAAAAAGGATACGTACAGTCAAACATATAACCTCCACCTTTATTTGAAGTCGGTTAAATAATGACAAAGCCTTACATATCTAACAACTTTTAACTCCTTTTATCACATCGATATAATTAGAAAAACCTTATAAATGTACGCACTCTCCAGCTGTGACCTTGGCCCATAATAAATTCGTTTAATAGTCAATAGTAAATGCGTAATGGCGGCTAAGGATTATTCGTCATTACTTTTTAAAAATAATGGCCAATAAACTTTACAGAAATGTTTACACTACATACTATTACAAGGCGAAATCAATTAGGGTAATTCCTGTTTCTATTTATAAGCCTTCTTTACAATCTTGTTGAACTTACGTCTTATATTAGCTTCGTGTAAAAATAAATTTAAATAATTTTTACTTTAAATAATTAGCGACGGATCCATCTAATCGTTATAGTAAAATTTAGAAGGGCCGTAAATGCTTGTTTTAAATAAAGTTGTTTTTGTTTTACGTACAAAGTCAAAGTCAATAAATATTTTATTTCGTGTAGCCTGTTCTTAAGAACGAACGTCAAAATCTAGCACCGGTTCGAAAAACTACATCTGCCCAAAGAAGAACTGGCAAGAAACTCTGGGGTATTTTTTCCATTTTTTCGTTCGATTCTTGTCCTCTATTCTATAAACAGCTACCAGTTTTTATATTTAAAGAGACTTCTGATTATTTTGTTTGTCAAGATCGAAAAGTTTTAAGCCATTTAAACTGCAACGGATATTATCTTTTATTTTTTTCGCTATAAAATCATAAGGCACAATGCACAATTTAAATTCCATGTTTATTTAAGATAACAGCCGTGAAAAAAAATCTGCGAATGAACGAAGTTAGAGAAATATTTATAGTAATCAATTTTACTTTATTTTATAGAGAGAATGACTTAAATGAAAATTAAGTGATTGTTATAGGTCGATATTAATGTTTCAGATAGTTTTCTTTTTTCGTCCGTTCTACCTTTTTGCTTATATCTGTATATAATTACAAAGTTAAATAGACAAATGATACTTATTTGACATGGTATTTCATATTTACCGAATTATTTATAACAAGACCGAAAAAAAATCAAAGTTAGTAACACATTAAAGAAAAATATGTTAGCATAATACACAGATAATCTCTCTGAACAAAAATAAAGATCAGACATAGCACGGTGGAAGTTTCACAATCGTTTTCATCGTCAAACCAACGTCCACACGAATTGACACGAAAATAAATTCGAGCGAGATTACGACGCGAACTTTATTAAAACGTGAACGAAATCCGTCCAATTTTGGACGGATGGCATTAAAATTGAATTTTCATCGTTATTTTGATTCATCGGTCTCGAAAAGCAAATAACATTTGTATTTTTTGTTTTGCTCTTAACTATGATGTAACACTATCACAATAATTTTTTTTTCTTGGAATAAAAATCTATATCTTTAATGACAAAAATATATCCTTCCAATATTAACCTCAACCCATAATTAAACTCTTACTAAAGCGTGTATTTAACTTCTTTAGTAGCTTAAATTAATGTATTTAATTTATTAACACACTCGAGTAAAAAAATACATCAAACATAATTTCGTGTTGCTTTAAAAATCTTGTTGTCTGTTATTTGTTTTGTTCTCGAAACAATATAATATAATATTTTGTCTTTTGCAATCAACAATTCCAGACATTTAAAGGAATTTAAAAAAAAATGACAGCTTATGTTTTTCAATCGTATAATAAAACAAACCAAGCGCAGTAAACTAAATTTAAAGGATTTTTTTACATGATTTAAAATTGCTGTTGTGCTGAAATTAACATAAAAGCTACACCTTAAAAAAGACTTTAAGTTTCAATATCCGTTAGGCCTATTTATATTTCACGGGACGTTTGAAAAAAAGGAATCTTGCGAGACCAAAATAAATTTCGAAGGGGACGATTGATTTGTATTTTACACTTTATATTTTTATTATTTTACATATAAAAGATGACGGATAGACTTAAATAGCTTATGAGATTATACATATTGTTAAACACAAGTTTTAATCCTCACTCATCGAACTATTTTAAACATGTTAAACTACTTCTAAACGAACAGACAACTCGACAGACACTTGTTGATTTGATAATTACGACACCAGGTTCTACCACAACAGCAGCGTTGCTTTTTAGTAGCCATTTTTAAACATGGACCAATGTAAACTCACTATCCAAACTAAATCCTAAAGTGCTACTTGGCGCCGGGTATGTAAAAGGCAGTTTGTAACTCGGCGGACGTGCGAGTTGACTTGAGCAGTGATACCTCTTTGAAAGATGTTTGCTCTAGCCGGTCGAAAATAAAAAAAATCGTTTAGTGTTGAATAGTATATTTATCAAGGAAAGCTTTATGCTATATAACATCACGCTATGACCAATAGGAGCGGAGCATCAATAAAAATGTAGCATCTAGTATATACTGCAGCCCTTATTTACAATCTAACGTTCCCAGTGTATTTACTAGAACCTAATGTTTTAACCGATATTAAAAAAGAGGAAGGGTTCTCAATTCAGATGTTTCTATGTTTTTTATGTACGTTCACGCGTATCTCCGTCATTTATCATCCAATTTAAAAAAAATCTTTCTTTTTCTAATAGTTACAGATCAGTAGTTTGTTTTATAGATTAAAAAAACAAAAATTATTTTATTTATTTTCGGGCGTATCTTTGTCATTTATGCGCAGATTTTAAAAAATCCTCTGAACTAAACTTCCATTATGGTTTTACAAACTTTTCAGAAAAGTCGGATTAGTAGTTTATTTTCAAAATCAAAAAAACAGAGAAGATATATTTCGAAAGTACACTTTTAAGGCATTTGAAGTCGGTTTTTGTAATTTTTCTGTAAAAATAAACATGTCCAAAAACGCTTCAATATTATAAGTGAATAAAGAAAATCTCGATTCCGACAAAATGGCAAATCTCTGGAATTTTAATAGTATTTAATTACGTTTTTTTCTGTGTTATAATTAGAAAAACCATATAAATGAATACTTTGCCCAGCTGTGGCC
Organism: Graphium colonna; assembly: GCA_025505425.1. Taxonomy (NCBI): domain Eukaryota; kingdom Metazoa; phylum Arthropoda; class Insecta; order Lepidoptera; family Papilionidae; genus Graphium; species Graphium colonna. The sequence continues at coordinate 2,726 of JAOCPS010063329.1, read as the reverse complement.
TTTGCACGTAATAAATCCGCTTTATGATTGACAGTAACATTTATGTATGTAGTTGCTAAGAATTGTTCGTCATCATTAATTAAATATCATGTCCAGAATTTTCACAGATTGACAAAGTGCAGGAATTGCAATTTTTTACATTTCACTTCACAAAATGATATGTTTTTGAGGAACTTAAATTTTGTTTTGTACATAAACGCAAAGTGAACATTGTTCAGTTTGTAAAGTAACCGAGCTGCCTTAGTAGGAAGGATATTGTATTATAAAATTTAGTAATTTTTAAAGCAAGAGCTTTTCCAGACCACTTTTCACACTTCCAAAATCAACAATCTCGAAAGCTGCTTTCTGATGCTGATATAGTCAAATTTTCATTAAATTGCTTATCTTAATAACAAACTAAACATCAATATGTATGCACACCCATAAGCTTATACTTTACTGCTTATGTCTTCTTAGTGTGTTTAGGTTCAAGTTATATATTTAAAGGTATAGTTTCTGAGCTTGAAAATGTAATGTAATGATTTTCTCTTTACATAAACTTTGGTGTATCCTTAAGAAAAAAATATATGATTTCTAATATAGGAACAATGAATTTTTACACAAGATTAAATCAGCATTTAGAGTATTTGTATTTGCGTACATCTGTAGTTCTCTATGCAAAAAAAAACAAATAGGTACCCTATGTATTAATAGTAATATATTATGATATTCAACATTAAACATATATTGCTTGTCGCCTCCATATCAGTCATTGTTATATTTTATCGTATTATTATTTGTGTAGTTGACCATACAAAGCAAATTAAGTGAAAAACCTTAACACAAATTGTTTAAAGTTACAAGTTTTCATTCATATTTATTTTCCGTCCCATAACAACAATAATCACAAATTTAACGAAACGCTTGAAAAGGCCTTTGAAAAATAAACACATGCAACGCACGTGTGAGTATGCCGCAATTTACGTTACAGAACTCGAGTCAAGCTTCCACGATGCATCGGAAAATGTTCGTAATAAATTTACTTATACGTCTCCGTCAGTCGTAAATGTTGAACTGGATGTATGAATATTTCGTTGGACTCGTACTGTTTTGCTTTTAAAATGTATTGTGTTATAAAAAAATGTTTCATATGCGCTCTAAAAAATCTACGGGTTATGATTAAATTCTTTTCGTTTTCAGGGGTTATTATAAGCCAGAGTGTATAGTGATCGCAAAAGTAGTAATAATTTTTATTTAAAAATTTGCTGAGAATTATACTTCGCTTTTAATTGTTAAATACCACACGTGAAAGTCATAGCTTACATTCACTTTTATCATTTACAATAAATATTAATAATGTATGATGAAATATATATGAATGTTAAAAAGGGAATCCACTTTAAAATTAATCTTGATTTTTGATTACAAAAAAACACAAGTTTATAAGCAGAGATTGCAACTTTTTCTTCCACTTGGCACTTCTTTCAATTTGCAAGGTGATTCTCGGACGCAAAGACTGAGCATGATTTCTCCCGACTTCGAAAAAGGAGCAGTTTCTCCATTTTTTGTTTTTTGTATGTATGTGACCCGATATCTACACGAGTTATGAATACATTTTCAGAATTCTTTTATTTATTTGAAAGAATATAATACGCACTGGTCCCATTATACTTTCATGGACATCGGTAAAATAGATTTTTGTTAAATCAAAATAACTGAAAAAAATATTTACACGAACGTTTATTTCTAAGGCGTTTGAAGTCAGTTTTGCTATTTTCTATAAAAATAATCGTAATTTATTAGAATTTGTGTCATGCATTGGTAACTAACTGGTACGATGCAAATTATTGTCATTGAAACCATTATGCAATCACAAGGTTAATCGTACACATAGGATTACTTGTACGGGAACTAATTGCATTATTGTAATCATGTTCGCAGACATGTACGCTTTTACTGATTGCCCTTGATACACTAATGCTCTGGATTTTTAATACCACTGTAGCATTTGTTACACAAGATTATTTTTACAGAGAATTACAATTATCGACTTCAAACTCATTATAAGTTTATTTTCGTGTAAGATGTTATGGTTATTTTTATTTATAAAACAATTTATTACACCAATATTTTTAAAAATTTGAAGAGACCATTCTGAAAAAATATATATTTAACATAAATTTCTAAAATCGGTTCATAAATGATGAAGATTTGCGCGAACATACCTGAAACAAACCGGCCAAGAGCGTGTCGGCCACGCACATAAAAGGGTTCCGTAGCAATTCGATGGTCCGTCCGACTCCATACGTTTTTTTAGGACGACTGTAAATACAAAAGTTTGTTAAGTTGTATAAAAATATCCATTTATGATATCGAGACCGCTTTAGCTTCCTTGAAAGTACTTAAGAGGTATATTTTACATTTTTTTCAAAATTATTGTAAAAATATTTCAAAAGTTAAGGGGGAGGGAATGCTCTAATCTTAATTTTGTATTAAGATATCTTGGGACTGGGGTTTGGTTCACATGGTTTGTAGTAAGTTTTTGTTGAATTATAAGATACCTTTCCCACGATACCCCACACAATGGGGTAATTCAACTTTTGTCGTTGTATGGAAGAAAGGGTAAAAAAAAAATATAATTTTAAAAACCAATCTTTGGATATTCCATATACATCTCCCCACCAATTTTCGTGACAATCGGTGCAGAAACGGCGGAGTACGAGCCCGGACGGACAGACATGACGAAA
>JAOCPS010063218.1:0-16359 GCA_025505425.1 Graphium colonna | reverse complement strand
GGATGGGGTCGGGATTGAGGATTTGGAGAGGATAGGAGTGGGAAAAGAAAAGGGCAGACATGGCCATCCGGCATCCCGATAAGTCATGCATACTTTATTTTATGCAGACTTTACAAAGGGCGGTGGTACTTCCCCGGACGAGCGTGGCCTTAAAAATGCAGCAAAAGCTGTTTTTTCATATAAGCATTCGTAAATAGTCACATAAAATAATAATAAAGTAATTTAAAAAAAATCGGTTCATTAATTTGTTTTTAAAATAAAAATGACAAATTTTAGGAATGTTCGCATGAGATATATGCGAACATTCCCAAAATCTGTAGAAAATTATAAAAAAATATTTTTTTATCTGATAACGCATTCACAGTGGTCCTACAGATTTTTTATAGACATCGGATTGGTAGTTTGTTTTTAAAATCAAAATAACGGAGAAGATATGTTTCGAAAGTACAATTTTAAGACGTTTAAAGTTCGGCTTGCTCGTTTGATGTTTATAATTTTGGCTAAAGCATTGTCTGCGAAATCGCAGGTCGTGGGTTCGGTTCCCACCCTAGGTAAATATTTGTACTTACCGACCAATAGTTATTTCAAATCTGGCTGTTTGTTTTTGCCATTATAACACATGACCTGGATCTTACAACAACGGCAGTGTTTTTTAAATCTAAAATATCGTTTTGCGATGTACTTACCAGTAGTGCAGCGTCGCGTTGGTGTTGTAAATCGTTCATAGTAATGGAACGTGGAAGTAAACAATTCTCCAAGATGTGTGTAATCAGGTGCCGGGGGCTATTTTAGTCTTGAACTTTAGCCGAAGTTCGTTCAATACGGCTACATTTGATTTTATATAAAATCATGTGCACTAAATGCATGGGAAGCTTAACTTACACTAACATTCCTTGTTTGGTTGAATGACTTAAAAATCATTTCGCGCATTTAATTTGTTTTTATATTTTTCTGCGTAGTTAAGAGCAGATCTAGTCTGTAAATGCCATAGGCCGATCCCATTTTAGTTTCCTAATTTTCATAAGGGAAACAAGCTCAAAAGGTATTATTACATAAACTTTACTTATTTGGGATAGTTCATAGATTTAAATTTCATATTCCTCCGTCCGCTTAATTTCCGTAAAAAATGGTACAATTTTTTCACCCCACCTATTAACAGCATGCTTTAAGTATAAAAATTCGCCTTCGTACATTTTCGTGTACATAATGATTTAAATAAATGAATAAAACTAATATTTATATTTTAGTTAAAAAGTGCAGAAGGCAATTTCAACGCGCGTAGTCCCATCATGACTATGTGTGCGTGTGACAGGCGGTCGTCGTCTGAGCAGCATGTGGTATGCTGGTTTGAATATAACGAAAGTTACCGTGAAATTAGTATAGAGGCTTTTTATAAGACGGATAACCATTTTACGGTCCCGTGACTCAAAGGAAAAAAGGAACGAAAAGACGGTAAGACGAACAACGAAGTGATCCTACAATCACTTCGTTGTGCATCTCTCCCGACTGTCAACACGCTTTCCAAGAAGCGGCAAAAAATCAAAATCATACGTTTATTCACATAGGCGCAGTATAATAACTGACGCTGAGTGGAGATTATTTAACCCAGAACCCGTGACGCCTCAGTCGAACACTGTGTGCCACAAAGTCATTGCAATTAACAAGAAAAAAAAATTTAAAGATCGTGAAATATAAAAGATAGGAAATTACTCTATTCACCGTACTTAATATCGTAAAGAAACCATAATACTCTACGCTAACGACTACTGAGCTGCGGACTTACATGATGGTATAAAAGTAATTTGGTCAGATCTTGAAGCCTTCTTGTAATTAATAAAAAACTGTTCTAATTTTTTTTTTCAAAATTTAGGACACCGTAGTTTCGAAAAGTTTTTCCTGTTTTCCTAAATAACTAATTCTTTATTAAAAAATAGATCCTTAAAACAATCACTTTCGTTTGAAGTGTGACGTCGTTTTCTTATTTCCCCTCTGAAAATGACTATAGTTATTTTATTTAAATTATTATAATTTTTGTTTTAGTTATATGTGTATAAAATTTATACTAATTTGGTCACGTAAATTCGAAGCAGTAAGTTGTGACAGACGGACAGACAGAGACACGATTGATCCTATAATGGTTCCGTTAGTGATTTTAATAAACAAAAAAGTAAAGACAAATATTCAAGCTTGCAGGAGTTACGCTTTATTTATGTAAGTGATATAACTCGTGGAATATGCATTTAGAACCTAATATTCCACTACTACTTAGAACATTGAACCCAATTAAGAATATTTTATAATTTGGACACGTATCGCTGCGGATGACAAAGGTACTGACGAGCAACGCTTCGCTCCCGAAAATGATTCATTCAAATAATCTTTCGATGCGTCTATCATCAACAAACATAACATTAACATCTTTTAATCATTCATAGATTCTTGTCGTTAAGACAACAATTGATTTACAAATTGTATTAAAATAGAAAACTTATTAATATTCATAACTGACTTAGAATATATTTAGAAGGACGAGAGCTTTATAGTTAAAATAATATAGTAAAGTATTTGATGAAGTAGAATGACGATTGCACCAATAAAGCGTTCACTAAATAGTTAACAGAATTGGTATATATTTCCCATACTCCGCAATGCACTGTAGTTATGAATGTTTTAAACGCGTGTGAAGTGAGTACAGAGTAAAGTGGAAACGATGTATGCGGTGTACATTTATGAATGTTATGATTTGAATTCGAATGACGTTGTCAATCGAGAAGATTTTTTTTCCTTTTAAAAATATTGTAATCAAGATTAAACATTTTGCGGATATGAATATATTACAAAGAGGTTAACACGTTGGTGAATTTAGACGCTCTATGTAAACGGAACGAGTTGCCCTCTTTCCGGGAATTCTGTTACATCCGAACTACCTGTGCTACCTGTAGGCCTTGAGTGCTGTTAAATGCCGTTTAAGGTGTGACACGACGGTGAGACGTGTTTAATGTCCGTAAGAAGGGAAGTAAAATATGGAAAAAAATACAATATAATCTCCACGTAAGGGTTCGCCTTCCCCTTTTTTATCAATCTTGGGAAGTTGAAGAAAAGAAAGTTTGCTAGCAGAAGGTTCATCTGATCAAAAGTGAAGCCCTCGCCCATAGACACTCAACTCACTGTATTTGAAGACTTGCTAGTGCGTTGTCAGCTTAGAAAAGTGGTTGAAACAGGTAGTAGTAGAGTTGAGAAATGTCTTAGGATGGAGTAGGTAAAAGAGCCGGAATGAGAACCTACGCTACTTAACGGTTACCGCTACCCCGAAAACCAGGCACACTTATTTTTGTAGAGCTGTGATACCTCTCTGGTCGAGTAGATAGTGTCAGAGCAGAGCGGTATAAAGTGTAAGAGCAGTCGAGCAGTTGTTATCTTGATCCCAAAACATCATTTTGGGGTTTGTTTAAAGAAATAAAAAAAATTAACTGTCGCTTCTCAATGCGTACTAGAAAATGTAATAAACGTTCTTAGAAACAAGAACCAATTTGTAAAATTTTGCAACGTGCACAACAAAATAATTAAGACAAAGATATGTTTGTATATTATATAACATGATTTTGGAAAATTAAACTAATAAAAAATATATATTAATTCCGCTGAGTTTCTTACGCCGGTTTTTCAGTGGCTTTCTTTCCGACCCGTTGGTAATATTCTTGACTGTCATTAAGCACGTGTAACCACTTCAATATTAAATAAAAATATTTTTAGTTTGAATCCTATAAATGCAGCAGGAACTGCAATAAAGAGGTTGTGCTCTACCAACTGGAGACCACCACTGCCATGGCTGCGAAGACTATAGTCTCACAGAATATTAACATGTTTGTACGTATGTCATTTTAGATTGTGTCCGGGGCTAGTGAAGATAATGGGATTTACTCTTAAATACTTGCAAAATATTTAACGGCCTCATGCAGGGAACGGTTGCTTGTAGATATAGTTGATCCATGGTATAAATTTACTATTTAATTGTTAGGCCCTCTTTTCTGGTGTTGATCTAGTAATATATTTAAACATAATCATATAAATCGGTTCATAAATGAAAAAAATGTATAGCCGAACACAATATAAGAATGTACGGATGGACGCTGAAATCAGTTCGTTAATAACAAAACAGATTAAATGCCAATCGAAATCGCGCACTGAGGGTTCCAAAAAAACGGATAGTTTTGGAACAAAGTTCCTTATGGGGCGTTGCGGAGAGGTAACCTAGCCGGCAAAAAACGTCCGTAACGTAAGATTCATTTTATCTATAGTCTATGTATGAGATGGCTATACAGTGTCTAATGTATAGACTACGGGGGATGACTGTTTATTTATTTATATATTTACATGTTTATCTAATTTTTATTTATTTTTTATTTAATAATTTTTTTCCTATTTATTTATTTTTTGATTATTTTTTATTTCCTCATGCACATTTTATTTTTATTTATTTATTAATTTATTTCTTCTTGTTGCTTTTTTCATGATTGTTTTTTGTTTTTTTGTTGTTATGGGGCGTTGCGGAGGCGCACCCTAGCCTCCATAAAACGTCCGTAACGTAAGAATGAGCTGTTCCTATCTGATGTCCCACGACACCACACAGTTTTTTTTTATGATGTAATTACGTCTTTGCTTTTTTCCAATTTGTGAATACTTTATTAAGGTTGTATCGGATCCGTTTTAATTCCCTTAAGTGTCAAAATATGCGGTGTAAACTTCTCTATATTTTGATAGCGGTAGAAATTTACATATAAAATTCTGACATTTTAATTGTTAGTCCGATATTTTAATGCATTTTTGACGGAAAGGTCAGGTGAATAGATGGATTATAAATTAATCATATAAGATATTATCATGAATGCTGTGTACGCCTGCTATCTGTACGTTCCTACGCAGATAATAAATCTGTGTGTGTGTTAACAAATAAATGTTTTGGATGAACTGCCATTTTGCTGTCTCTTGCATTGAAGAAAAAAAACAGTACCTACAGCGTGCTTCGGTTTAGGTGTTGGGATACTTACGAGTTATTTTAATAAAATCGATATCGGCATAGCTGTACCGCGCCACCATGTCCTAGCGTAATACGCTCCGACTGCAGTGCGCACAAGGCTGTTTGTCTGCCGACATCTTCATTCAATTATGGGATTATGATAGACGTGCTACGCCAGCAAGTCTATGTACGTAATCCTCACCAGTTTCGACGGCCGCATTGCCGTACGATAAAAAACTAATTTGGACTGCTCCAGAAGACAGTGTTCTATTCAAAACCGCTGTCTGATGTTACACTAGCAGCTGTGACAGTTTTAACCGACTTCAAAAAAGGAGAAAAGTTCTGAATTCGAACGTTTTTTTCTAGGTACTTTCGCACATATCTCCGCCATTTATGAACCGATTTTGAGAATTGTTTTTTTTTTCATCTTATAGGGTATTTTACTGGATTGGTCCCATAAAATGTTCAGGCAAAACGGTTTAGTACTTTTTGCAAATCAAAATAACAAAATTGCCTTTATGTATTTTTGCGCGTATCTCCGTCATTTATTTATGAACCAATTTCAAAAATTCCTTATAAATGTTGATTTTGGACTGTTTGCGCATATCTTCGCAACTTAGTATTGATTTGAAATAATATTTTTTTTATCTGATAGAGTAGACTTCCACAATGGTCCTACAAAATTTGTATAAAAATCAGATTAGTAGTTTGTCTTTAAAATCAACATAAAGGAAAAGATAATGTTTCAAAAGTACGCTTCGAAGGCATTCGTAAGTCGGTTTTTGTAATTTTCTGTGAAAATAAACTTGTTACATAAACGAGTTGAACGTTGTCGTTGGAGGAGGCTTACGTTCAGCAGTGGACGGCAATAGGCTGATGATGTTCTTGTTGTTTGTTGTATATGAACAGATATTCGCAGGAAACAATTTTGTAATACAGTGTAAACTCCATGTAACGTCACTCGATTTAATAGCCTAAGACCCCACGATGGCCAGACCTTCGTTATTTTATAAATGCTGAAAGTTTCTCTGTGTATGTCTCCAACACAGGTAAGATCGACCCGGGACTATACAGTTTCGATTGTGGTCACTTGAGCAGGTCACAGGTAGTAAAGGTGTATAAAATAGTACCTTAAATTCGTTAAAGTATAAAGCTCAATTTTTCCATATGTCCCTCAGGATGTGTTTAAAAATCACCCTATTCATTGCCGGACATTTTTTACGGTTTCTACCCCTTGCCAGACACCCCTAAACTGTACAAAATTATAATTATTCTTTTGTTATAGTATAAAAACTGAATTTTATATATGTTACTAAGAGACCTATTAAAAAAATGTTACCTCAATAGCCAGACAGTTTGAATGGTTTTTACATCTTCCTAGACACATTGAGAGTCAGATGTAGGTATGAATGAGATAGCATGCTTAGTTTATTGCGATCTTCTAAGATATCCAATATCAAAATAATTTTATTACGTTCATAACAATCTTATACCAAGTCAAAAACGTTATTTCAATATTTATAACGTACAAAAAAAGTATTGTCACATGTAAAACAAGTATTTAATTGTTTTCATAATTTTTTTCATGCGTTCTCGTCGATATTTTCATTATATTCGTCGTCGCTACTATTCCAGTCAATAACTCGATTGAACATCATCAATATCGCCTTCTTTACCAGTTAAAAAAAAATAGGAAAGTTTACAATAATTTATCATCATAGTTACATACCTGATTGAGTTTTGAGCGAATTACTATCATAACTTGATAGTTGGTCTCCTTCCAACCATTTGAAGTCGTATTTGTCATCTTTCAATACCCAGGTATTATTATTGTCTATTTGATATGTGTATGTATTATTATTATCTATTTGATTATGTTGGATTTTTCAAATGAGCTTTACTTCAAATGGCACATAGTTGGTTGTGCTCATAATAGTTTAATACTTAATACACAATATTGTGGGGTATTGTGTTTTACGACAGATTATGCGCAGTAAAAGATCGCAATAGACTATGCACCCTATCTCACCCACCTACATCTGACTTTTAATGTGTCAGGCAAGATGTAAAAACCATTCAAACTGTCTGGCTATCGGGGTAACATTTTTATAGGTCTCTAACATATATAAAGTTCAGCTTTTATACTATAACGAAAGTATAATTATAATTTTGTACAGTTTAGGGGTGTCTGGCAAGGGGTACAAACCGTAAAAAATGTCCGGCAAAGAATAACGTGATTTCTAAACACATCCTGAAGGACATATGGAAAAATTGAACTTTATACTTTAACGAATTTAAGGTACTATTTTATACACCTTTACTGCCTGTTACCTGCTCAAGTGACCACAATCGAAACTGTATAGTCCTGGGTCGTTTTTATCTGTGTTGGAGGCATACATATAGAAACTTTCAGCATTTATAAAATAACGAAGGTCTTGCCGTCGTGGGCTCTGGCTCTATAACGTCAAACTCCCTAAAGCGTCGACATCTCACGGCTTTGATTGGTTTGGCTTGCTTTCCATACGATGATACATTCTTTCTATTTAACGGCAACTCTATAACGCCATAAAAGGAACAGTCCTTTTAATGTCGTAATGTAGAGATTACACTGTACTTATATATGATGCTTGTAAAATTTCGATCAAACTTCCACAATTCCTTTTTGACAGCGTTTCGTGGTAATCTTTTTGCTCTGATTTTGTAACTAGATAGTTTTCATCAATAGTGTCGTCCGACACGTCACGATAAAACGTATCGATTGATAAAATCAATACGCACACGCTCTGATAGGACTTTTCACGTCGGTATTATCCCGCAATTGTATAAACGATAATCGACTTAGTTGTGATGCGAGAAAGGTGAAAGTCGCGTGAAAATGTCGCCTTGTTAGCGCCATGTGTTATTTTTCATCTATAAATGTTTGAACGAATGTATATGGCACGTTTCATGTTTTATTAATGAAATACGTGATAACGTTTGCTTTTCAATAGCACTTTGAGTGAAATCTGTTCTATTAGAAGGCAAATTTTTAAATTTAGGCTACAAAATGAAACTCAATCAGTACCTAACGTTATTTTATGTGAAAATGAGTTGTGTCAATTTGTTACGCAGTCCTATACTAAATTTATAATTAATGAGACAAAATTTATTTAACTTGTACTGAAATTTCGAATTATTTTATGTTCTTTTGTAATGTGTAATTAGTTTGATGCACATTTTTTTAAAATTATTTTTTACAATTTAATTAATTTCATTAATTACAATTTAATTAACTTCATTTAACAAAGCTATTGATTTTTTTTAGTCTATAAATTCGTGGATCGTTTTTTAGTTTGCGCCGAATAAAGCGCGCTCATTTAAGTTACACATTTCGTATTTTTTATTATATTCTAAAAATTTTTATTAATACGTGATATTTGTTTATTTACATACCGACTATATTTAAAGTTCCCAGTTTTATTGACTCTGATAGAAGAAATTTAGGATAAAGATTACCAATTTGTCTGTGTCCTATAGTTAATAATTCGTCTAGTGTTGATTCTGTACTACAAGATTTATTCTCAACGATGTTATCTACATACCAGGGTATCTAAGCTGCCCCACAGAGCTACTAAGATAGAATGTTACGGCCGGACCGTGGGCACCAAATATTAAATCGGAAATATTGTGAAGGAAACAAATTTAACGTGGTGATGAAAACAAAATTTGATTAGGCAATTTATGAATCACTTCAATTCGCAAATAATTTTAATCGATAGAGAATGTTTATTTTTAAATTATTAGTTTTGGAGTATTAAAAATATAAATTTTGTAACTTTTACGCGCGGACATTGACGAAGATATATTTACTTATAATCGTGTTATATTTACTTGTAAATACTTTTAATATATTCAAAATTGAAAATGATAAAACAGGTGTAAAAGGAAATGGAACGCAAAAATATTTTTATGAAAATAAAATGATAAAGTCAAATAGTAGCGCCGCCATTGTTTTTTTTAGCCGGTACGCTATCGCATTTGTTTAATTTGAATTTTTTTAAAAAAATTTTAAAATCACTTAATTTATTTACTTTAAACTGTCTAGATTAGGTTAGTTAGTTGTACATGATGAATATGCAAGGAGCCCCGGGCGTCAACTTATCGTTCGCACGTCACTAATGAATGCTCCACAGAAATTATGGCCGATTTTAGTTTTTTTTTCGAAATCTACATGAAAGTTACCGCTTTCGCCAAATTTTGGATTATATGTATCTCATAAGTAAACATTTTTTATCGATTGAAATTATTTGCAAGTAAAAATCGCAAGTAAAGTGATTTTAAAAATTTACCTTTGATTAAAAGAAATCTGCATTACGAAAGACGGGCAACGAAATAAGAAGCGAGTTCGGAACTACGAACCTTATAACTTTTATTATTTTTTGTGCCGGTTAGCAATAAATTTCTTTTTATAGTACATAGTTTGACGTTATTAAATCTGACCAAATAAATAACGTGACACTTGGTTGTCTTAATTATAAATGTCAAGCAGAAATTTATATTCGAAATATAAGTAATGGATGAATGTTGTAATTTTGGAACGAAAATTAGTTAGCTAAATAGTTATATAATATTAATGATTAGTTAGTTATATCATATTACTTTGTAATATTTGCAGATTTCTAGTGCGGTATGCGAAAGGGATAATCCGATCGAAGAGATGGGGTCGGCAGAATTCAACTGTAGCCGAACTGTTCACGAAGCGAGCCCTCAAGAATCCGGATGCACCTTGTTTCATCGTAGTCGATGATCGCACATGGACCTTCAAACAGGTAAAGTATTATTATACTTTAAATAGAAATTTTTATGAGGTTTACTATTACGTGAAATCAGCGTTTAAAGTGTATTTTATACACTGAAATACGAGTAGGGTTACGAAGTCTGAGTATTGCAGTCAATGTTCTGTGAAAGCGTTTACTTTTTACTCTCAAGTGAGACATTTCAAAAAATGTTGCTAATAACGTGTAGACGTATTCAATATCTTGATTCAGAGGAATTTATATTTTTAAATTTTAGTTAAAGTCCGGTTCACACCATGATGCCGTTGGAATTAGTTATCAGCCCGAACTCTGTCTATTAAAATATTGTCCAGTCAGAAATGATATTCGATTACAATTTGACGGTTAAAACATAATATCTTACTCGCTAGCCGATATCGGAATGGGAACGCTCTGTAAACTGCATTATAGCAATGACTGGGCCTTAAAGAGCAAGCCAACTATCAGATGAAGGAATAGTTAGTTAATTCAAGAAAAATGCAACAGGAAAAACGAGAAAGTAACTGTTGAGTTTGCACATAGCAGCTTCAGATATTGCATATGTTATATGCTCTTCTGCCATCGTGGCCTAGTGGCATAGGTCCGTGCTTTACAATTCGGAGGGTTTAAAAAGGGGGTCAAATTTGTATTGTTGTTTCTCAGTCGAGTTTGGGACAATGCGGGCTGATCACTTGATTGCCTAAAAATAAAACTAATCCATGCGTCGGATGGGCAAGTAAAAAGTTGATCTTGCGCCTGATCTCTCTCAGGTCGTGTCGGATATTCTTATTTCTCATCTCTCTCACTCTCATCGGGTTATGAGTGTATAAGTCCAACTGGCCCAGTTACGGCTACGGCGGTAATCTACTCTGAACTCAGCCAACTGCGCAGGATACCATCTGGCTCCTCTTCTCTTTCTTTACTCTCATAGCCCGAAGGGATGGATACCCGACATGACCGGAGAGAGATACAGATACAAACCAAAGAGTGCACCTGTGTCTGCGCGAACACTTGTCCACTATAATATCTCCGCGCAGTTGCCTGATCTCTAAGTAGATGGCTGCCGCGGTCGAAATTCTGTCTTTTTTATGGAAAGAAAGGCAAACGAGCAAACAGTTCATCGGATGTTAAGCAATCCCGTCGCCCATAGACAACCGCAACATCTGGAGAGTCACGAGTCCGCCAACCTGGGAAACTGGAGACAGCAGGTTTATGGGAAAGGATGGTTCGGGATAAGGGATTTAGAGGAAAGGGAAGTGGCAAAAGAGTACAGTAGACATGGCCATCCATCATCCACAAAAGTCATGCATACGTTATTTTATGCCGATTTTGTTAAGGGTGGTGGCTATTATTATTGTTATTATATTTGCTGTAAATATATTTTTAACATGGAAAGTGAGACTATTTATGTTTATGATATTGCATATAAAGTTTAACAAAAACGTTTTGTTTCGCCGCTTTCAGCTTAGTTAAGCAGGCTCCCATTTAATAGAGTAATGCAGCCGAAACGTGAACATGAAATTTTAATTCTTGCCGGCAAAGGTTCCCTTGAACTGTTGACAGTCTATAAAAAGATGATATACAACGCCAGACTATTGAAAAACCTTCCATCACTACGCGTAAAAGCTCAATACATGGCGGCGTTTTCACGGTATTAAAAATATTTTACTAGCCCTGAAGACGCCAACAAGCTTGCAAGTGGGGTTCTGTTGCGGAAAACCCTAATTTATTGCACCTTTTCATTTATATCCCGGGCAATCTAGGCGTTTAGTAGCTGAATTATGGCAGTCCAAGCAATTTGACAGGCGGGCGTCGGAATGCGTAATGATAAGGCTCCTAAAGAACGACACAGACTCGCGACAGATTTGACGCAGGATATTGCCAATCGACAGTCTCCTGTTGCAAACCAGATATCTACTTCCATATACACGTCTACTTGCATATGATTACTTTTGATTAAGAAATTGATTAAGATCAAGTGAAATCTTATATTTGAAGCTTATATAATTTTTCATAAATCAGTTTTATAAAATATCTCTAAAACTCGGGGTTTCTTTACGAAAAAAACACTTTTCGGAGTTATTATAATTCTAGTCGAAAGAAACAGTTTGATCTTGATCTTGCAACTTCTTACGGAAAGCCATTTAAAATTTGACATTGTCCTTTCACTTCTAAGGCGTTTTAAGTCGGTTTCGAAGTTATATGTGTAAATAATACTAGTTACAATTATAAGACAGGTAATGTTCAAATATGATGTTAAATGTTTGCTCGACAACCTATTGCGTTTTTATTAAAACATGATAAAGAACAAATCTATTTGAAAAAACCCACATATAAATGAAATTATTATAAATATACACCACCTACGATATTAACGGAGAGCACTCGGTGGTACAGAATTGTCATCATATTTATGTCATAAAATTAGGGGCATAGTTTTAACCAAAATTTTCCAATAAATGAATGAAGCGTGGCAGATGAGATCAGCTGGTACAAGCGAGGCCGTCTACCCCATACCCTTTCGCCTTAGCTCTAACCCCGATTACACCGTGTCTGTTCGGATGAGCATGAATTACGTTATAAGTTTTTTAACATCAGATTAAGTTTACTCGGTGGTAAATCAATATTTGTACTTAATAATATTTTTATTCTTCATATATGATCTCCACATGTAACGTCTAAAAGCATTGAAAGTAACTTGCCAGCCCTAATGTATAATTGTAAGCCTTTTGAAAATAATGTAATTTATTTAGCTTTGTTTTTATCATAACTTTGATGAAGTCGTAAATCGTTTTCGTAAGTAAACTTTATAAAACCCTTTAGAGATTACATTGTTTGAACCGTGGAACGGCTCAAATCATTTCATTTGAGTTAAGGGCTATTATTCATCGCACGTATATTTCATTTTTAAGTTAATCTTAGCACTTAAATAAGAATAAAAGGAATACAAATCACTGAGATTTAGAGATCGTTGTTCTCATTTTATATTTACAAAAGTAATTGTTTATTAAAAATATTTCGTGTTAATAAATCATTTTGCAACTAGGTTTTATTTATTTTGTCAAGGAAAAGCTTGATATTAATCTTTTGAATTAAATATTTTCCTTACAAGAATTTAAATTATCAATAATTATTTGTACTTTAACAACAACAGAGATTATTTCTCATGCGGTTTTGTTATTTATTTCTTATTACTCTTTGCTCATATTTCTCATATTTTGCATAAACAATATTTTATACTTAATTTAGATATTGTACAAAATATATAATGTTAAACAGTTTTATGGATATATGTATATGCAACTAGATTTTACATATTTCCTGATATAACGAATCTAAAGAAATTGTGTATTAATTGTCAATGGCTAATCTCTGAAAGAATCACGAACATTATCTTTGTTAATGATAGAAATATTCTTAAAGAATAGCTTAGGCTATCACGCTTCATCTTAATGAGCCGAGCAAATATTAGGGCGGGTTAATACGTGAAGAACAGCTAGTTTTTTGCATTTATAAAGGCTTTTTGCTTTTATAGCAGCTACTAAGACTTGATATGTTATTTACGTCTATGGTATATATTAGATTACTGACGCTCATGACATCACTTATGTGCAGAACTTTCAAGGTTTCTATATTGGAATCGATCAACCCGATTTTTTTTTCACTGTAATAAAAAACATGTACGTTACGTAATTTTGATCTCACAATCAAACAAATCAGAGTAAAGTTCATTATCACAAATCCGTAAAAAATTGTCCAAACAGTGAGTGTATGAGTGGAATCGCCTTTGTTCAAACCGCTATCTGGAATAACCTATCAAGCCTTAGGAAATCCAAGTTTATTGACTATAATTTTTATGTGATATCTATGGTGTCTGCGATTCCCTATCTGTCTCCTTTGGTTTGACATCATAAGATGTTCTTAAGTTTTTTCGGTCATACATGTCTGAATCTGTAGCGCAAAATAGTTGCGCTTGGTATACAGGGAAGGTAGACCGAAGCAATGATTATTGGAGCATAGCCAGTCATAGCTAACTGACAGACCGAGGCCTCAGGAGGGTTAGAGCGGGCATATCCAAAGGTGTGCAGTGCAGGGACCTTTTATAATAAATGTACGTTCCGCCACCCAGTGCGCCGGCTCGGTCATTTCTAACTATATTATAATAAGGGATTCTCGGATCCCTGACGGCCGGTTTTAGTTTTTTCTCCTGCACTAGCAAATATCAATTTGATAGTCGCGAAGGAAAATACTGACTTCGTCGCGTTGTTTTTTAAGGCCATCCGCGTTGAAAATGGCAACGTTTAGCAACCGCGGCTTGTCTCTATCCTTACGCACGATAGGGGGTTTCTATCCTTACGCACGATTTGGCCCTGTGTAAGTGCCGTTTGCTGCTGCGAAAGCTACGGCATCTGCAGAGTAGTGATAATATGCTCATATTTGAGCAGTAAATAAAGCCGGGTCCTTAGTTGGCCCGAGGCTTTCCTATATTCCATGGCAAAGGCCCGAACCTCTGCCATGTCTAGCGTTTTCGCTAGACGCGTTAGGGATGCGAAGCGATCAGCTCCTATTGTTTTGGTAGGAGGAGGAGGAGTAGGCTGTTTGGGTGCAGGGATTTGCGGGGCTTGCCACGCAGGGCGAAGGGGAGGGAAGGAAGCCGCAGTTGGCACGACTTGTGCTTGCGATTTAGGCTTGGAACGCTAAGAACCTGCAAGTAAAGGCTTTTAGGCCCGGAGGCCTTGGGACATCCGCGGTAAGGTCCCCCTGCCTGCGTTCTGTTCCAACTGGATGGTTGTTGGCACAGAACGCAGGCAGGGGGACCGAACTTTTAAAGTACGTTTTTGTCCTATGGTCTGGGACAATCGGAAGTGCCGTGGTCACCTAGGCATTTAACACAACCTTTATATTTGGTATTATCTCAAGTCGTACAGATAGGTCATATACTGCATATTGCTTCCAATTATATACAGATAAGCTGGGTACTGTTTGATTAGTGTTTTGTTGGTTGTTTTAGAATTAAATGCAATTTATGTTATTCAAAAAATATAATTTATTGTTTTTTTTTTATTATTTGCCAGTATTTTGTGAAAAAAAAAACAAAAAATCGAGATACTCAAGAACGTGGAGAAAACGAAAAAAAAACGTTGAGCCGTTAGGAACCAAATTGTTGCTTTATTAATAGGATTAAAACCATAAAAATAATAAGACAGCATGTATTTGCTAAAGTTGTCACCAACTATAAAATAATTATTAGACTTACTTGATATAGACATGCAAAAGGATACTTTCCTGTAACTAGCATATTGTGTATGTTGTAACGGGTGCGTCAACTTGATTAAAATTGCGTTTTTAGAATATAAAAACCTAAGCTTCTGTAAATTTTCTAGATTACAGAGGTAATAATGTCCTCCATAACAATCAGGAAGCAACGCCATCTCAATGAGTTTGGAAGATAAACGACCGCCCCAGCGGATCTACATCCAAACAAAACATATGAGCCAGAGTGACTAACGTGACCTATGCCGGATAAATATACCATATGTATACTGTTTATAGGAGGAAGAGCTTCGCGTGTCAGGAGATCCAAAGTTCGCGCACCTGTCCGACGAACTCCATGTTGAGATCAGCGCGTTCGCCACCCCAGCAGAGGCGCATGCGCGTATAGCTTACGCCTTAGCAGAGCTGAGAAGATTCTTGGTTCCAGTAAGTATCGAACTTTTGACCTATAAAATTTACAAGTTTTGCAGCGCCGTCATACTGGTTTCATTGTGATGACTTATAGATTTTTTATTAAATCATTATATCGATCCAATTTAAAAAATCTTTGGTATTTATTATTTTGTCTATTATTTAAGTCAACAAAAGAACAAATTCTTCTAAAACATCATAGTGATAACATTTATAGATATTTGTTTGTATTGCAAACTAATTTAAATTAATTTCTATTGGGTATAGGTACCGATAAAATATTTATGACTGTATTTAGGATTACAACGATGATATCCGACAAGAGCAGATGTTGGAAATGCAGATATTATCATCGCAAAATGAGCAAAGAAGGCTAACCCCACCGGATTCTTCTAGAAGCGGAAGTGAAGAAACACTACCGTTGAGAGATGTAGCACCAAAACAGCGTGTGAGTAAGATATTTAAGCAGCG
The DNA here is from genome assembly GCA_025505425.1 of Graphium colonna. Lineage (NCBI taxonomy): Eukaryota > Metazoa > Arthropoda > Insecta > Lepidoptera > Papilionidae > Graphium > Graphium colonna. Next base: position 393 of record JAOCPS010063218.1, on the reverse strand, counting down.
ACATAGTGCAATAACCTATACATTTGCCTATTTCATTTCATGTTATTTAATGTTTGATTTATTATGTGAATTTTAAAAATCATTAAAACAGATGCCAAGTGTTCAGCAAGCAACCGTGCCGACCTCCCATCCGTCTGCTATAGCGATGAGCCACGCGCCAAATCCTAGAGATTTCTCCCCGCCAACCCCTACACCAGCACCGGAACATATTCCTGCAACCCATCATCAAGTAAGAAATAAGTATTTTACAAGAAAATATGAACCCATGGAAGTATATTATTTAAATGGAAATTAAAAAAAACAACTTTAGTCATACTACGCGAATATTTGACATTTTAAATTAAACAACTTAACGGATTTTATCGCGGTTTATTTTTAAATTTTATCACCCGA
>JAOCPS010063108.1:0-16359 GCA_025505425.1 Graphium colonna | reverse complement strand
AAACTGTGTATTACATGAAAGTTGACTTGTAAGCCGTTGGAAATCGGTTTCGTAAATAATTCTTTAACAAGTAGATTTCGTATGTTTCTTGCCAATCCGTACCGTCGTAAAATGGTTAACCTATATGACACCACAAGCATCGCCATGCTTTTGGTCGCAACCTGGCATTTTGGCACAATTGTAATGTCGTGATTTTATATCAGGCTAGCAGTTGGCTGTGGAATACCCGCACGGTTTCGTTTTCACATTTATTTAACAATTTTATTATTTTTTCCACGGCACCCTAATACTTTTTGTATATTTATTTATTATTAATAGCATCACAAAGCAGAAAAACAACGTTATTAAGTACAATAGGTAAGAGTTATTTTACCAACAGTCTGTTCTTATTCCAAATAGCATACAGAAATGGATTAAAATATGATAAAATAATGTCATATTGTAGAAAAAACAAATAGTAACAAAAAGTGCACTACTTAAAATTCAAAATAAATACGAATTACAAAATATTGGTGAATTAATAGATGTCACATTTTCTCATCAGATGCTGAATTTACCTACCAAAAACATCAAGCTCGGCATTTTTTATCACTAAACAATAATAACTGCGACAGATTCTGGATAGAAGTTTGTTATGAGTAGCATTAGACCGATAAGTTGGTACTATGATGAATTCCCTGTGGCTTTTTTTATTTCCCAAGGGTTTAATAAGGCATACATTGCCAAAGCTTTTCATCATAACAATTAATTAGCTATCAATCAATGCAAGTCCCGTCAAAATCGGTCCAACCATTTCTGAGATAAGCCGACCAAAACAGACAGACAGGCAATAATTTACAAGTTGGTTCTTTATTTAGTGTTATCTTATAACTTTCATATACATTTAATAAAAACCTCTAATTTTGATATTATAAACAGACTACTTACTTCTTTACTACTTAAATACTTCAGTTTTATTTATCTGTATAAATTTCAGTTTAATTTTAATGGTTAGTTATTTTAAATAAATACAATTTTTTATATTGAATATAATCATAATTTCTGATTTTTTTTTATTTCATTAAAAATCGATTCTTTTTCTATTAAAAACCTAATTATTAAGTCCATTAGCAAAATAAAAACTAACGATAAGAAATTATTACACTTTTATATAAATAAAATAAATATACAAAACAAAAACATTATCCAATATACATGTTTTCGCATCTGCATGCAAGTCACAATAGAAGATGAACAAAAACACTCTTTTATCACAACTTCGCTATAGTACTTTGATAAGTCGTCAACAACTTCATCCACAAATTCGTCTTTGTTTTTTACCTTCATAATGCCTTCGTTAAGGATATTATCTATTTTATTTAGATCCTCGTTCTTATAAGCATCTTCCAAATTGTCAGTGTCCTCATATTCTACATTTATGATTATTTTTTCTGCCTTTGATTGCTTGTACTTCCGAGTAAATTTATCAATCTTTGTCGTATAGTCATAATTTTGTGGGTAACCTTCATAATAATAGGCTTCCTGATCAGAGCGTACAATACCACTGTCATCATTTTCATAATATATATAATGCTCATACGGCCTTTTCTTCTTTTTATGTTTGGATATTTCGATAGAAGCCTCAGTTACAACTAACGGGTAGTATAAAGTAACTGAGGGAATTGTCATACCATCCATAAAATGGGGTTGGTAAGAATCAAAGAGCAGTGTACTACGGTGTGATGAAGTTTGTACTGGAATATTTGGTGTAGTACGAGAACAATGGTTTTCACTATTTCTCTTTACGGTTTCCGGATCTTGTTCTGAATCAATTTGTTTTCTTCGACCCGTACACCTGTGATTACAGGTTGACCTTATATTTTCTTTCATACAGGTACATTTGATATTATCTGTGTATGATGACGTAACTAAAACTGATGTACTACCAGATAAACTTCGAAGGCCAACATTTTTTTTTCTCGAATGAAAGGAACAAACATTGTCGGACTCAATACTTGTTTTATTTGTAGCCGTTGTCTTACTTGTTATATTTGTATTCTGCTTGACAAACTTTTGAGATTCATTGAGTGTATTAGACATAAGATGAATAACTGGCCATTTTTGTTTTATTTCTAACGTAGGAGTCTGAGCAATATTTCCTGTAGTAATGTGAACTGGTGAAACGTGTGTTTTATCCTTGTTATATAAATTTTGTTGTATTAATAACATTTCATCAGATAACATTTTATCAAATATATTGGATTTTAAATTATGCGCCTTACTTTTGTTTCTCAAATTTTGATTACGTTGTAATCGTAATACTTCACTTCCATTATTGTTTATCAAAGGTACATCTAAAATAAAAATTGCATAATATTATTATTCAGAATACTATTATTAGAAAACATTAAGCAACTATTCAACTGATTTTAAAAATAATCATAAATAATACGAAATGACAATATAGATGTATTTACTAACAATTATTGGACTGGTTTTTGTATTCCATAATAAAGGTTTTATTTATACCATCATAATCTGGTAAAAGAGAGCAATTTGAACACTTGATCAACATTTTGATTATAACTAAAATGTAAAACACAAAAAACATAACCAAAGCAAATATAACAATCCATCATATCTAACACTTAACACAAACGACTTTAAAGGATTAGCCAAATTTCATGAATCGCTAGGGCCACGATATTTAATAACCTAACAAATGGACTTTTGCATTGTACTTGAGTTTCATTATGACAAGAGTCAAATTACTTGTATTTTTATTTTATGTTATTGTAGTATTTGCTTCGTGTCATAATTTTTGTGAAATATGTCGAAATCATACTCTCTGCAAATTTCCAGTAAGATTATACAAACCGTGCCCTTAATAAATACGTATTAAAGCAGTTATATTTATCGAATTGTAATCAGCTTTGACAATTTAAATATTCATGTTAAAGGTTGCTGGACCAAGTACGTGGTGTACGAAATATGATGGATCTAGATTATTATCACAAGATGATATTGAGTCTATAGTAAATAAAATTAATGATAGAAGAAATTTTATTGCTTTAAGCCGCTCAAAATACCTACCTGGAGCAGCAAATATGAGAAAAGTTGTAAGAAATTTGAATTCCCTCTACACCTATAATATTCAACCTATCGTATACAATTTCTCCGAATATAACATACGATAAGTTAATAAAAGATTTCGTAACTTATCTATTTAGAAAATGTCGAGTCATGTCCTTACTTAAGATTATAAATATTATGTTGGTTTTGCTCTGAATATGAACAGGTGCTAACGCAAAAGACATTGACATGCTTCCATTAGTTTTTAAAGTGATAATACTCCTCAGAAAACCAACTTCGCTTGCAACAGTAGACATTACATGTTTGTTGTTTCATCAGCAAATTAAAGTCTTTTTTTATTTTTCATAATACGATAATAACCTCTGTCTAGAGGAGGCCTTTGCCCAGCAGTGGGGCATTTAAAAATAGACTATTACTTTACTTTTTACCATAATACAAAGAGTATAATGAAGTAGTATGAGTAAAATGAAAGTACTCTTAGTTTTTCTCCCAATATCCTCAGCTGCCAGTCGAAATCAATCCAACAGTTTTAGAGATAAGCCAACCTAAACAGACTGATAGACTTACAGACGGACAGAACGACATATAAAAAAAAATAATTGATTCTTTATTCATTAGAACTATTACCTAATAGTATTTAGTAACAAGCACTTAATTGGTCATACGAAAATTTATTTATATGTATAGATATGACGATAACAATAAATAAATAAAACTAATTAGTATACGTTAACCAAGATATTATTTAATAATTAAAACGTGATATTTTTAAAATTAATAAAGAAAACCGCAGTCTAACAGTTTATTCTAACAAATTCAAAAAGTAAAACATCTTTCAAAGGTTTGGTCTCATGAATTAGCAGATTTTGCTCAGCGGTGGGTAGATCAATGTGATCCTTCAACTCGTCCTGATAAAGAAGACGACTGTCGTAATTTAGGTAAGATAAAGAATTTATTTCATAAAACATATGTTAAGAAAAATATGTACCACCTAGACCAATTTTTTAAGGAAATTGAATAGAAGGGGTTTATTGGATAGGATAAGGTCAGGATTAAAAATTTGAAGGCGGAACGAGTGGAATAAGAAAAAGGTACACACTTTATTTTATGCCGACTTCCTCGGGTGAGCATGGCCGTAGAAGTGCAAAAAAATTGTGAAAATATGTTATGCTCTACCACCTTACAATTCCTTCAAATTCTGCCAACTTCTCTATTCCTTTACTTTCATATTGAAGACCGTCCTAACTTTATAGAGAGAAATCTGGCCAAATTAACTTTTCTTACGCGACGAACATACTAACAAGCAAAAGATCTCTCTACCCCCGGCGAAAAATCAAAGTTACCATTGCTTTCCATGACTCTACTACTATCATGTCGTCCAGCGAAACTAATGTTTAACCACACCCGTGTCCTTGGACGTGACAGAGCAATACCTGATCCGACATTGACAGTCCAAGTGCCTAGAATACGTACGAATCACTTGTTTTTCTACAAAATAAAAAATACGAGTACTTCTCCTTGATATTTATCATTTGACATTCTATAGTTAACTTTTAACCTATACAGAGCCCTAAAATATTTGTAGCACGTTGACATGACTGTGCCCACGAACCACATGTCTTGGTGTAATTGTTTTGGGATCTCGAAACAATTCTAAAAAGTGGTATAGTTATATTTAGCTCTTCTTTCATTCGTATTCTGCTCATTGAATTATCAGTCTCGTATAAGGTAATCTCGTACGTGACCGGCTTGTTGGTATGTTTTTTGGTGGCATTTATACACCAATCTGTCAAAGTTCATAAATTTCTCAATGTGCCAACACATTATGTAAGGCATATTTTTTTTATTTTATAAAAAAAATACGTATCTGATTTTTCATCCGCTTTACTCAGTTGCTTTTTTATAAACTTTGCATTGTCTTTATTTGATAAGATATCAATACCAAATTCATATTTTTTAGGATACGCAACATTAAATGTTAATAATATAAGATATAGTTCAATAATATAAGATATTGTTACAGAAGCAAGCGAAGTTGGGCAAAATATAGCTACAATGTCAGATTTGTCTCCAGGTTTTAACATAAAGAGTTTTGTTGAAATGTGGTACATGCAATCGTTAGATTATTCTGGAAGCGTTACATTTTATAATCAGTATGTAATATTTTATTTCACATGTTTTATTTTATCTCAAGTTATCGAACGTAGCTGATGACTTCTGCTACAAAAAGAAACTTTGGTTATAAGCCATGTAACTAAATCATTTTAAAAATGTGAACAATTTCAGGGTTGACAATAGAACTAAATATTTCACCCAACTAATTTGGGCGAACACGCACATCGTGGGATGTGGCCAGGCGAGCTTTTATGTAAACACATTTTATTTTCTGTTGAAACATTTGTTGATATCATCGTAAAATATGAAAATGTATTACAGGTCGAAAGTTTGCGATTAACACTAAGAAGGCTTGTTTGTAATTTTGCACCAAGGGGAAATATCATTGGCAAGCCAGTATACATAATTGGATATCCAGCTACACAGTGTCCGGCCAATATGATGCCAGATGTAAACTATAAAGGCCTCTGCACATTTCGTGAAAATGGTATTTATGTAATGTAGTCCTTGTAACTTTCTACAATATACTGTTCTGCCCGTCTCGTGATCATAAACGCTGTAAAGGGTTTGAAATGCAGATAAATAGTAAATATCTTTTAGTTTACATCGTACAATATTCGTCATCGGGCTACGAGACTAAAGGAACAGATATTGTACATGTGTTTGTTTGTATATTTTTGGACTATAATACCTCCTGCCAAGTTGGCTGATGTCTTAGTGGATTGATCACTGAAAATCAGGTTAAGGGGACATTATCATTATTCGATGAAATACTGAACATATTTAAATAAAATTTTCATCAGACCATGTCCCGTAGGCGCTCTGAAAGCAATTAAAAAAAATCCTCCCTTTAATCCGGCTGTGAATTTTAAATGTACCAGAAACCTCAGACACATGACACCATCTAGACTCTGAGGGCGTCTTACGTCCACCTAAAGCAGTCTAGAGTATTAATTTTTAGTTTAGTTTATTTATAATTTAATAATATTTTAAATCCAACTATGTTATTAAATATCAAAAGAGAAAAGTAAATATACACATACATTTTGTTACGCCACATAAAGTATTGTCCATATAATGTTTTCAAAATGAAAATATGTGGCAGAAAAAAAATAATTTTTAACCTGATTTACCTAAGTGTTCTTTTTTCAGCGTTATAACAGAACTAGAGTTTTTGATTGTTAAGTTGTTTATTATTTTTTATCTATAATTCTATCTACTAGTTTGCAATATATTTCAACTTTCATTAACATCTCTAGTTGTTTCAGCGAAACAGATGACACAAACGTCACCAGTAAGTAGCTTACTAAGGATTATTAATTTGTCTGACAGTCCCCAATTACTTAACAACCAGACGTCAAGAAATAACGAATCAAGCCAAATAGCAGCATCAACGTTTATAAATAAGACACATGGTAATAATTTTTTTTTTTTCAATACAATTATTATAATTAAATATACAATTAAATAAATTAATGACAGTAATCATTTCTTACTGAAGAATAATCAATTTGTTTATACACCACACTGGGGAAAAGCCTACCAGAAAGTCAATTTTTCATTATTTTTATTTGTAATTATGCCTTACTTGCATACTTACTTTGTTTTTTCTTTAGTTTTCTTTTATTTCGTTTATGTTTCGTATTATGGTTTCTTGTTGCTTAGTCTAACAAAAAAAAAGACAAAATAACTACAATGTTTACTTTTTTACAATTCATAATTTTTATAGTAGAAAAACAGTTTCAACATATTAAAACTTGTGAGGTTAATAGGTAAGTATATAATTGTACGTTACCTATATCTCTTTTATTTTATTTGATTTTTATTAACTGATAAATCGTATTGCAGCTGCTGTGAAGAGATATCCGCACAATTTTTGGTCTAAAACCATGAACCACTCAAAACCTCATGGAAATAATGTCAACGAAGAAGAAATTCATCAACGCCTTAATCACATAATAGGCCCACAAAATAATGTATATGCGTCAAATAAGAACACGGATCACATATTTACTAAACAAGAAACTGAAACTGCTCCATTTGTTCTCCATGTCAATCAGAATATTAAAAAAAATAAACAATTATCGTCTTGTACTCGCAAGACTAATATACTTCGTGACGATAACAATTGTGATAATACTGACCAAGATACCTCCAAATGTACAAGGAGTCAACATCGTGAACAGTCAAGAATTCATTTAAACGGTCCAGAATCTACCCGACCTACATTCGTGTGTCCATGCGATTTTTCTACTACCACATCAACCACAACCGAAAATTGGATGTCAAACATAAATTGTCCATGTTTGAATAAAAACAATATTCAAATGTTATGTTCGAACATTAGAAGACAAGAAGAAGAAAGTTTTTCTACAGATAAACATAAATCTAGCGCGTTTAATTACTATGATTTTTTGCCGAATTTATATGTTCGACAACAAATAAGAAGGGAAAACTTACCAAATAAATTGTCTACATATCCGCTCCTTAACGAAGATGAAAGCTTGGATAGACCATATAGAAGAAAGGGATTTATCCAACATTTTAGGCAGGTAATTTATAAATAAAATTAAAAGGTGATTTTTAACAATATTTAAATAATCATCGATGACATTATTATTTACAGGAATAGATTAAAACGCGATGGTAAACAATACACAACCGCTAAGCCTTTTTGGAAAATGGATGATTCTTTGCTTAAAAAGACGCTGCAGCCTAAAGCAGCTAGATATACAACAATAACAAACAGAAGAATAAAACATACAAAACCAACCACTGTAGTAAAAAAAACTGAATCTATAACTGTTACGTTAATTCCTATAACTAGCACCTTTATAAACAAACCATCAATAATAACTGAAAAATATTTGTCGTTCGATGAACTTATGCAACTCAGAAAATTGAATATTGGTGGAGATCATGAAGCGAGACGGAAAGGTGCTGAAAGTACAACCAAAGCTTCTTCAAAAACCATAGAAATTACGGCGAATACACCATTCGTACGAATGAAACACTGCACACGAAAGCTTACTTGCACTTGGACCATTCCCAGATTTACAGATTGTAATGGAAGCGTCATTGCGGACAATGATGGTAGTAATCGAGGATCTCGTACACCTCCAGGATATGTTGATGGCTGTTCTCGCACTTCTACTTGCACGAGAGATTATATGGATAGAAATAAAAAGGCGTCTACAACGGAAGAGACTGTGGAAATGTCCACTTCTACGTCGGAAGATGGTGATGACGACTACTGTGAACGGCGTTCACTTAAAGTAAAGCGAAGAAATTCAAATGAAGAAATCAGAACAAATAATTACGCTATAATTAGTTCGGATCTTACAACTGTCTTCCCAACTTATAACAAAATTAAATCAAAACCGAATAATAACCATGATTGCATGTGCTACGATTTTACAAATCAAGAAAGAGGTAAAAGAAATTATATAATAAATTCAAAAGAATATGTTAGACATCACAATAGACATTATAAAAAGAGGAAGAGGACGTATTACGAAGAAATGCATTATGGAGAGCTTTACTTTAAAATTTTAGAGAAACTTAAAGAAAAATGGGAGAAAAGTAAAAAAAGAAATCGTCTGCGAAAATGCTTTTGTAATGGAGCCTCCTCGTATCAAAATAAGATTATTTTCTTTTTCCTATTTTTGTGTACTAGATTTACAAGGTAATATATTTTATTTAATAATTTATTGGCAAATTTAATATTAAAATATAAAAAAACACAACTTTTTATTTTACCAAACGTAAACTTTAATTAGGTTAAAAGATAAGACAGTAGAAAATACTAACAATGGCATTTTTACATAATAGAGCATTGGCGATTTACCCGCACAGTGGAATCGTTCATTCAATTTTAATACACCTACATCTTTTGCTACTTTTTTCAATAAATCTCGATAGTAAATAAGTTCAGTAGTAAGATCACTCTTTTTCAATTTAAAACTTCTTAAAATCTCCGTCTTCACGTCTTCGGATCTCTTTCTTCTCTGCAAAGATTTTTTTTCTACAGTTGTTATAGTTTCTTCTATAGGGTCTTCACTACCTGCATGATACATTATTTTTAAATTTTAATTTTAAAACCATCTAGGTTTTTTTGTTCATTTGTCTTTTTATATCCAGTAAATAATTTCCAATAAAATAAAGACAATTATATTATTGGAAATAAATCAAAAAATACTGCAATTAAGTAACAATATGAAAAGGCAGGGAATAATGTAGGATTGTCCGACATACACTTTCAAATTTTTAATTAACAAAAAAATAGAATAAAAGTAAAAAATATAGACTTTATTAGGTAAATACTGCACAGTATAATGCGTTACCTGTTACAACTTTGCACTATATGTACCCAGGCCACGTCTTGGCTCACTTAAGTTATTCCTACGCTATTAGGTTTCATTATCTACAGTATTAACGTTGTTGTACGAGGGGTGATAAACGGGTATTTCTACTAAAGCAAAAAAATTGTATAAATAGGACGTCATTTGGAGGAGCTACATTCGTTTGAATACCAGCAGTCGGAGCGACAACTAGAAAATAGAGAAACACGAAGTGAGATGCGTCATCAAATACCTCTGTTTGAAAAAAAAATGTCTACCACAGAGATACACATTGCTGATTTGATGGAGATACTGGTCTACACATTGCTGATTTGGTGGAGATACTGGGGGACTCTTCTCCTCCATAGTCTACGGTGGAACGGTGGCTCGAAGAGTTTAAGCTGGGTAGAACATCCACAGAAGATGAACAACGCTAGGGACGCCCAACCTCGTCCCTCATTGAGGAAAACGTGAAAAAAAATCGAAGATATCATATTAGCAGGCCAAAGAGTAACCGTCAGACATTTAACTGGGGTCACAGGGATCTCACATGGCAGCATCCAAAGCATTTTGGCCAGCAAAATGAATATGAAGAAGGTCTCTGCGCCTTGGGTACCGAGAATGTTAGCGGACGAAAAAGAAAAACCGAGTTGACATTTCAAGAGCAAATCTTGCAAAGTTCTAGGTTGACCAAGAAAATTTTTTTAAAGTGACCATGGACGAAACATGGATCCATCATTTTGATCCTTAGACCAAACAACAATCGATGACTTGGAAAAAGCCATCCTCACCAACGAAGAAGTTCAAAGTCTCGAGCTCGGCGGGCAAGGTTATAGCATCCGTTTTCTGGGATGCTGAGGGAATCATAATGGTTGCTTACCTGAAAAGGGGAGCTACTATAACGGGCTCCTACTACGCTGATCAAATAAGACGACTGCGAGAAACCATAAAGGAAAAAAGACGAGGCAAACTCCGAGCGAAAGTCCTGTTTCATCAGGACAACGCTCGTGCACATAAAGCCGAATTTGCGATGTTTGCGATTCGAGAAGCAGGCTTCGAACTGGTCGAACACCCGCCCTTTACTTTAAATTTAGCCCCCAGCGACTTTTATTTGTGTCCTCGGCTCAAGAAACACCTCAGGGGCTAGAAATTTGAGGATGATAGCGAGTGATGGCTGCTGTAGAGGCATTTTGGGATAGCCAAGGTAAAGATTTTTAAAGGGTATTTTGGTTTTAGAGAAACGTTGGACTAAATGCATCGACTTGTTAGGAGACTATGTAGAAAAATAAATTAAATTAAAACTATAATCGTTGTTTTATTATACTCATTATCATTACTTTTTGATCGCCTCTCGTACATCACTGCTTACTATACACTGTGAAATTACTCTTACCTTCATAAAACCGGTATTTGGTGGTACTTTGAAGTCTTATTATTTTATATATTTTTATAATCACACTGATACACGTTTTGAACTTAATTACGTAACGCGGAATTAAACAATAATAATTTAAAATCTATGGTAACTCCCGATCAACCTATAGACAGGGCGTTGGTCAAGGCTATATATTTTTATTTCTTTTACATCTATGTAATTAATTTCTTTAAAAAAATTATTAAATATATTTTAAAAAACATAGCAAGAAGTAGGTTCCGTATGTAAAAAATGCTCGGATTTTTATGTTCATTTAATAAAAAAATTCCGCCTTAAATATTGAATCCAGACCAAATAAAACGAATAATGTCGAGAAAAGTCGAAAATCGTGGTACTGGCCCAAGTACATAGGATTTCTTGTATCTTGTCTATATTTACCTTATTTTATCCGTCTTAACCACTTGTAATTTCCAGCTTTAAATGTCTGATATTTTTAGGTGATTAAAACTCAAACCGTTGATATTCCAATACATAGAAACACAGCTTCCTTACAGTAACTCAAAATAAAATAAAACATACATTTCTAAAAACCTTTACCAGGTACAACTGATACCCCCTGCTAAAATTTGAAATGAACAAATATGGGAAGTTAGAGGCTAAAATGGATCAGAGGTTAACCTTTATTAGCACGTTTACACATCGTGATTTTTTTCTTAATTTTCTTACTTGTCAAAAAAACAACAGTATTACTACGTATATTTTTAAGAGGATGATGCCTTCATAAATTATGTACGAATTAAATTATCGTTCAAAACGAACAAAATAATCATTTCATTTGATTTTTGGTGAGTTAAGATTGTAAAAAAATACATTGTAGCCTTAATTTCCAATAATATCAGTTAACTAAAATATATAGTCCGCAACAAGTTTATTTTCACTAAAAATTACAAAAACCGACTTCAAACGCCTTAAAAGTGTACTTTTGAAACATATCTTCTTCATTATTTTGATTTAAAAAACAATTAACTACTCCAATTTAAAATTGTAGGACCATTGTGGAAGTGTTCTCTATCAGATAAAAAATATTTTTTCAAATCAGTTCACAAATGGTTTTTAAAGTTTGCGAATGTACCTAAATTTTATTAAAAAATACAAACGAACTGATTCCTTTTTTCAATTTTGTGGGACTATTTATGAATAATGCTCTATAATATAAAAAAGAGATTTTTTAAAATTGGTTCATAAATGACGGATACGCGTAAAAATACATAAAATTAATTTTGTTAGTTATTTTGATTAAAAACTACTGATCCGATTTTCCTGAAACCACGGAAGTACGGTTTATGAAGGATGGAGGTATGCGCGAACGTACATAAAAAAACATTTAAACAATCGAATAAACTAAACGTTAGCTAAACCGCACTTTACGTAACACTAAATGGACTGGTTCAACCCGTATTAGTACCATCACATCACAGAAGTTCTTTTAAGTATTCTTAAAAGTGTTTATAATTTTGCTTACGATTCAGTGAATCCGGTATATCGACAGTCCTTTCATCTTCAATAACCTTTTCTTGCATAAAGCTGTTATCGTCATGAACGTTGTCGACGAGTCCAAATTACTTTACATAAAATTCGTGTAATGTCGCGAAAGTGTTGCCACCGACATACGCGTCATCACACGAATTTTATGTAAAGTCGACACTTACCATCAAAGCCTGAACAAGTAAGAAAAATAATAAAAAAAATCAATTACCATTTTCCTCTCTCCTAATAAAAAAATCAATTACCATTTTCATTAGAGGGATTTGTCATAGTAGGCAATTCGATGCTAGATACTGTATCTGGGTTTGATTCCGATTCGAAAATCTCCTCCAAGAAATCTTTGGTTCCTTTATTTCTCCTCAACTCTTCTATTTCTAATACGACGTCAGATACAGCCATACTAGATATATCATAAAACATCTCCGTTGTTTCCTTAACATCTTCATCATATTCCACAGGGAAAAAATAATGACCAGTAGAATATGAATTTATCTGAGCTTTTCCAAGTTCCGCTTTTATTTTTATGACGCTTACATCTGACATAATATTAGTATTTTGTTCATCATTTTCTGTAGACATTTTATCTGAAATTATACGAGAGCAATAATAAACATCAATTAGAATATCACTTATTCTATATAAACATTAACATTGCATTTACCATTGTTTTTAAAAATAACTGCCTCTACTAAATCAGCAAGCAAAGTTGAATTTGAGTAATCTGGTTCAGTTGCTTTTACAGTTGTCAGTATCTCCTTTTTGCTATAAATTTGATTCATAAAATTTGCTACACTGACATCAGTGTAACTATTTTCTGAATTATCTTTATTTTCTACCGTTTTCGAAGTAAGTAGAAATTCCTTTAGATCCAGATCTTTTATTAGTCTTTTTTTGAAAATTTCTATAAAATCTTCCACGGGCATGATGTCTTTGCAAGTTATTACTTTCGTCGTGGTTAGTTTTTCAGTTGCAATAACTGAACGAAAGAAATTTCCAAAATAATCAAAAGTTGTTGTATTGTCATCAAAGTCAATGTTGTCAATTTTTCTTCCATTATTTGTCATATTATCATTGGAATTTGTGCTCCGTACGTTAAAAGATTTCATGTTTTTAATATCTTCAAAACTTTCAGGATTTTCTTTACCACCCAGTTTTAAGTTGACGGCTGAAGTAATAAAATTTGTACACAAGACTGATAATGTCTTCTCGTCATAATCACTGTTGTGTAAAAAACTGTTAAAAGTACATACTAACAACACATTGAGGGATATACAGAATCACAAGTAGCATCATATGGACATTCCGAACATGGAAACCCGTTTATATATACAGATTGGCCAGCTTGGTTTCCTTCCGGTGCAAAATTACAAACCAATCTATTAATTGTCTTATTGTGTCCATTTCCATCAATAATTTCCTATAAAAGTAACTTTATTATGAAAAAATTCAATTTAGATGTAAGATACGAATTAAAATAAAACGTTGCGAAAAAAAAACAATTTTAACTTAAATATAATACATAATGTAAGTTATAAAATATATTTACTTTGAATTTTATACCTCCACAACCTACTTGATGTGATTGTGCCCAAACAAGTTGTGTAAAATAATCATAATGCTGAAGCTGTGTTTGGTTAGATCTAAAATAATATAAGAGTTTAGTTACTATAAATCGCAACGACCATTTTAATTTTAAACTTGTTACTTACGATCGGTATCGGGAGACAAATGTAGAATTTATATTTAAAAGTTCCATATACCACACGTCTACTAAAATTGCTGGTGATAATCCAGGTAAATCTCCAACAATAGTTGCAATGTTTTGACCAATGTAAACATTTTCTATAAATAAGATATTTTTATTATGATGGCAAGAACTGAAATAAATAACTAACTGACCCTACAAACAGTATTTTGCCATATAAATTACATGTATAAGTTATTGACCAGGTTTTAAAATGATTAAATTACTAGGAAATAGGCTTTGGTGATATGGGCTCTCCCCATAGGACAGGCATAGCCTAGTGTGGGGGCCCAACAAAGCCGAAGATGTAAATAGGATTATTGTGAATAAAGTTTTATTATTATATTAAGGTTTTAAACGTTAAAATTTAGAGTTGTATGTATTTTTAATGCATCCCAAAAAAAATTGTCCAAAATCTAAAACCATGTTTGGAGTGGACCACCCTTATCACTTAGGGTTATGAAAAATAGATTACGACCAATTTTCTTAGACCTGCCTAATACATATCAATTTCATAAACATGGTCCAGCCCTTTGGCAGGAGAATGGCAAATAACATTGTGACACGAGGATTTTATATATTTCATCATTTCATATTTTTACACAAAATAACAAAACCGACTTTAAACGCCCTGAAAGTAAACCTTTGTTGAACATTTTTTTCAGTTATTTTGTTAAAAAAAAAAAAATCGGACGAATTTTTTTGACACGGTCATCTCCGCTGTTGGCCCCAAGGCCTTCACAGCTTGGATGGGCGTGAGATGGCCGGCGTTTAGGGCGCCTAATCCTTGTTTATGAGTGGCTAAGCTCTTGAAGCAGCCTCTACTCGGACCGCCACTCGTCGGAGCTCGGCGCCAATCTGGTATGGAGCGTCTACCGAAGTAACCTAAGGGTTACTTCAGCGGACGCTTCATGTAGTGATGAGGCTCAAGAGCCCCGAGACCTTGGCTTAGGCTGTCACTATAGCAATCGTATAGCAATCCGACTCGAGTGTGCCCGAGAGGGCCGAACCTTGGCTCGATTGGTAACTATTATTTGATTACGGAGAAAGGTATAACTAACATTGCTATCACTTCTGGATGCATTATCGCTGAGAGAAGAAGTGGTGGCGAAAGAAACTCCAGCAACTCCTCTATCGGGACCGGACCTGCCAGCTACGTGGTATCTAGTATATATATTCCGCCGCACTTGCCGGCGAGCGCAATTTGTTCTGTATTTCTTAAGACGCTCTTTGCGTCTTACCACCGCGAGACTCGCTTTATCGTCGGGGAAGTAATTACTGTTTGCATAGCAGGTTAGGCCTTCCGCTAAATCCAATGATAGCAACCGATCGAGCCATAGTTCGGCCATCGGACAGTCTGAAGTCGGAATGCAAAACGCGCAATGAGTGACATTTCAAACCGAGGTCTCTCGGGGGCCCTTTAGTTTAACTACTCCATGCAGCGTCCGCTGAAACAACCTAAGAGCTCAGGTCCAAAGCCCACCTTATATAATTCAAATGTGACTACAATGAAAATACAGAATTTAAGGCCATTAATTTAAGAAAATCTGTAGTAGGTAGACCGGAAAGCTTGAAAACTATAGATCAGCTTTTATTATATCCTAACGGTAGAACTGTGACAAGGGTAAAATGGAGAGACATGATGGATCTGCTTAACTTAAATTCATTCCTCCTGTTAAACATAATTACTTTAAAAACTTGAAAACGAAATCGAAATGACGAATCAGCTGATGACGAAAACATTATTTAAAATATTACTGAATTATCCCAAAGAACAATGCTGCTAAAATAAAGCTGCTCTTAATTTAAAAAGTATATATATTATAACAGAACTGTCAATATTAATTTTTAAAGAAAAACGGTAATAAAAATATAGTAACAAATTTTTCTGTAATATAAAACGTAAAAACGTAGAGACTGAATTTAACTTTTTTCTTTCTTATTAATTTAAGTTTCTTTCTTATTAATTGTATATACCGTTAGATGAAAACTACATCTGTATTTAAGCATTCTACATGAAATATTTGAATTTATATAAGTTACGTTAGGTCCGTGGGGTCCTAGGACCAAAAAAATTTTTAAAGAGCTTTTTATACAATTCTATAAGACTGTTTAATTAGCAATATTCCGCGAAAAAATTCCCCTAACAACCTGCAAGCAAATATATG
>JAOCPS010063001.1:0-16364 GCA_025505425.1 Graphium colonna | reverse complement strand
GACTGGGAGATAATGCCTTTGGCATTAAGTCCGCCTATGTACAACTATTGTGCAAAAAGAATAAATAAATAAATAAACATCCCAAGATATAAATATCGCCTTTCACGCTTGAATATAACTTAAAGAATTTCTCATAAGAAAGTGAACTTAAAATTTACCCTTGCTTTTTTTATAAGTTCCTGATAGAAAACTTTAGAAGTTAAAATTGATATCAAAGTCATATACCAATAAAAAAATACTAGTTTGGATCCTTGCTTTAGGTTGAAGCTTTTTACTTGTACTTACTTAGGCGAGCATTTATGTAAAATGGAACTATCAGTAAGTTTAACGCTATATGTTGCATACAGAGCTGTATTTGTAGCATTTTGACAATTTAATTCATTTTATTATCTTACCCCAAGGAAATGGTCTTCACAGATCGTATTGTCCACACCTTCATAGTCTGCGTCGAATTTCGTCCCGTTAACTTCTGATATTGCGCTGACCCTATAGTCCTTGACATCATTAGATGCTTTTTGAGCATCATGCGAGATCCTCACGTAAAACTGTGTGTCACTCTGTACGCCGCCATTTCCGTCATCTAGGTCACTCAAGAAATTCTTATCGCCGAATAAACACGTCGCATTGTTCTTTGTTCTCGTACAATCCACTTGATACAACCGCGGTGTGGGGAAAAATAACTCGTAGTCGGAAATCTTGGACACGGTCGTGTTAAAGAATGGGTCGTCGGCCATGATGCGTGAATTGCTCTGTTCCTTCATGAGAAATTTTGCTTTAGGGAGGTAGGGTGACACTGTGTGCCGGTACAATATTCGCTGATCATCCGTGTATGAGTGTAGTCGAATGTCATAGGAGTCTATGTGGATCATGGCTTCTATTTCTTCTGTGGTGGTCTCACGTGGTATCTCACAAATAAAACCGCAAGACGAGATCCTGTGCGATAAGGAAACAACATCAAAACTTTTTCCCCGTCATCGTTTACAGACTCTATTGAATATTAACTTGAGCAAATATTATTTTTCTTCAGAATCCGAGATGAGTACACTTGAGTATACGCAATTATATGCTTGAAGTGATTGCTTTATCAGTTAGAGATACATTTATAATTTTATTTCTTAGTATTCTCTTAAAGCAAGCATCGTATCTTCTGAATAAGTTTGAAATGAATGGAAAAAAAATTAAAAAGGTAACATTTCGCAGTCCCAATAAGAATTGCGAGCTTTTATTTATTACTAAAATATTTTCAGACATCTAGCTTAGACTTGTCATTCTCCAAGCTGATTTCTTTGCATACTTTAAATGTGTAGCAAATCATGAATTGAAATTTATTAAAGGCAAGCTTATTATAAGCTTGGCTTTAATAATTTTTGCAAAAATTTTGTACAAAGTAGATATGACATAATTCAGAATCGTAGTGTCTTTATTAATGACATCGCGAATCTAAGTGCTGATTTACTACGCACTTAATGTATGCAAAAATATAGTACTTATTCATACCTATTTTAATATACTAAGGGCCTGAATCAATTTATCAATAAGTGTTAATCTTTATTCGTATTTTATTGCAAACTTTACAGGCCCTTCAATATTCTCTTTCCAACAAAAAAGAAGAAACCATCAAAGTCGATTCATAAGCAAAAACATTATTGACGAGTATACATTGAAACACAGAAGCAAAAATAATACCACCATTATTTTGCATTGGAAGTCAATTAGCCTGAGTGGTTATTGTAAAAGCTTTCGAAGAATAAGTAGTGGTAAACAGTTCAGCTGACTTGTATTGTTTTCTCTAAAAAACTTACGTAAGATTTACGTCGAAAGCATATGGGTGCAGTGGAGTGCAAGGATAATCTTGGACGGGACGTAATTGAAGCGCGCCATCTCCACAAGTCGTTACCAGTTGTACTGCAGGAGGATATGTTATGGTGATACGACCCACTGGTACTGCTAAGAGCAGAAGAGCCGACGCACCTCCTAGTGCCGACGACAGCGCTAAAAGCAGCTAAAATACAAATAAAGAATAATCGTAATAAGTCGATGATCCAATGCTTTCCGTTTGGCTCGATTCATTGGCCAAGCGAAGAGATGTTGCATTTTTAAGCATATTATACCGCATTTACCACGGGAAATATTGAGAGAAATTATTCGGATTAATACCTGCTGCACAGTTTGTCCATCGTACCACGCGACAATCCATCAAATACCATCGCTACAATCTCGATGGTTGGCAGTCCACCACAGTGCATTTTTGTCGTCATTTTCTGCCACACACGACACCCGTATGGAATCAATTGTCACCAGCGGTATTTTCAGACCGATACGACTTAAGGACCTTCAAGAAAAGAGCTTACCTGAAAGGCCGGCAACGCTCTTGTAACTCCTCGGTGTTGCCGGAGTCCATGGGCACTGAAGATCGCTTAACATCAGGTGACGCGTTTGCTCCTTTGCTTGCTTCTCCATAAAAAAGTAGCGTTAAGGGCCCTTGCTTTACAAAATGAAGAACATGGGTTTGAATCCCTCGGGTGAGAATAACTTTGTGTTGTTTCTTAATTGGCTTATGGCAATACGAGCTTATTCTGCGTCGGATAGGCTAGTCGAAAATCATTCCCGGTGTTGTCGTACCCGAACTTTAGCAATCATTAAAGAATGTGTGTGCCTTCAAATATCCAGACACCTAATCTATATTTCGACTCCATTTTATCCCCTCGGGTTGCGGAAGTCAGATGTCAGTCACTTTGAAAACTGATATTAGGGTAATATTTGATTGGATTAAAAGCGGACTTCAAGTAATTTAGTAATGAGGCTAGACGGAAGAAGTTCTTTTATTGTCAGTTTCCGTCAACTATCTTAAGTTCAGTTAAAACGAAGGCGCATAATATACATTTTTTCTAATACAATAAGGAGATTCAGTTTTCAGTGTTATATAAGAAGAAATAATATTATGATATGGAGCAGTAGTCGGACTCAATTTACATTACTAAAGATGAGTCACACAAGTTTATGTAAAACGTGAAATAATCTATTAAATCAATAAATCTTCACGTGTTATTTGAATTTAACTTGGACTAACGCAAAGTATCTTAAATGGTTTTACATTTTATACGTGTTTATGACACTTTTTAAAAACATGTTCTGTTTAAATTGAAACAAATATTTGTGTAGTTTTGTTTACACTTATCACATTCCAATATGTTTGGATGTTTGTGACTTTGTCACGCGAATGATGATGATGAATGAATGAATGAATTTGGAAGACATTTAATAATTTTAACATAATTTTCGCTGGATTAACATTTGTTTTTCCAAAAAAATAACTAGGGCGAAATCGTAGGGAGCATCTAGTTTTAATTTATTGATTACGGTTGTTGATTGGAGGATATTTATCGTGCAAGCATAATTTCTGTAATTTTCATATCACACGTGATTCTAATCAACATCATATTAAAAGTAAATCATGAAATTAAAAATAATTACCTCACTTACTAGAATTGGGATTTTTATATGTAAACTTATGTTATTCCAAAGAAATGAAACACGACTATGTTGAAAAAGCAACATCAAAACATTGGCATTATGTAAGATAATTTAATTATTTTTCGCGCAAGTAAGTTTCATTGAAAAGTGGATGTGCAATTCTTTAGCAAGAATTTATGCGACCTGGTAAATGACAGACCGAAAGAAAAACAGGATGCGGCGTTTAAGAAGAACGATTAGCGAAACTACACAAAACCGACATTTTCCGAAGCAATTGTGCATCGACGATGGAATTATCATGCCACAATGGAATCACCGGTTGAATTCAGGCACCGGATAATTAAGGAAAATGACAGAATTATTTCATAACCTCCATCGGTTACCAGCAATTATGGCGGCCATAACAGAGTTTGTCGAACGTTTATCGTTTTTTATCCAAAAATTTGTGTGCGCTTTTCAAGGTCCGGTAATAGCATAGAGGCTTGTTAAATCAGCATAATGCCTCCACCAATTGGTTAAGACCACGCCACATTTGCACAGCAATAAACATCAGAGACATCGCTTCCTATACAAACGATGAGTGACGCACTGCGTCTATACGACACGCGGGAGCGGGTACGCCGGGTCCACAATGCCATGACAACAATACAAGGTAAAGGTTATTGTATCCAGAATTGGATGTAAATTGCAATACACTCATTGTGAGCTAACTCAATCAAATTTAAACGGAACGTTTGGCGAATACGTAGCCTATACTCATCCATTCAAGTTTTTTCAATTTCAAAATAATCCAATCGATCACGAGCACCTAATATTATTTATTTTATAGGTGGTATTGGGACTTAACCGTTTTTATTAGCGTATCCATTAAGCCATATGTTAACAGATGCTAATTTGCAGTATCAAAACATTCCATTGAAGCTATTTATACGTCAAGTTGGATAAACTTGTTCGTCTTCCAATTAGATGCAGTACTAAAAATACTTGCAGCAATAATATTTTCCAAGAAAGTTCTTATACGTATATTACAGTTCAAAAGTAAAAAGTTTTAATGTCATCCCAAACACTTACTATACTCACATGAACACACCTATTGTCATTTAATCTTATTCTGTATTTTTTTTTATTTAAAACTGATTTTATACTTATTCTATTTTATGAAAAGGAGGGCAAACGAGCAAACAGTTTACTTGATGGTAAGCGATCCCGTCGCCCATAGACACACAACATCCGCGGCTTACAGTCGCGATTGCGTCATCACCCTGAGAAATTGGATAGAATAGGTTTATTGAACAGGATAGGGTCGGGATTAAGGATTTGAGGAAAGGAGTGGGAAAATAAAAGGGTAGACATGTCCATATGGCGTCCCTAAAAGTCATGCATACTTCATTTTATGCCGACTTTATAAGGGACGGTGGTACTTCCGCGAGCAAGGTCGATGTGCAGCAAAAGCTTTGAAAAGATGTAATGCTCTACCTCCTAAAATAAAATAAGGGTTTGGTAGTGCAAATTATATTCTAGTTTATTTTTTATTTTTTTTTAAATTAGTTCATAAAATATATTTGAATTCCCGCATAACATTGGAAATCGTCAAACTGCATCAATAGGACAGGTCTAGCATAGTGTAGGGGTCAGTACGATATAAATTTGTTATTAGGCCTATTTGAATAAATTATTTGAAATTGTTTTTGAAAAATTATAAGTTCTACTCTCGTTATTTCATAATATAGCTAAGTATAGTTAGCGACGAAGGCGTTGTACTGACCCTGAAGTTTCCGATTTTGTCAGCGAGCATTCCGGCCAGCGGCGGCATCACTATGGAGATGACTGGCGTCACTGCCGACATGATGGCGGTCTCCTCGACATTGATGCCCAGCTCGCGCATATGTATTGTCAGATATGGATACAGAACGAAAAGAGCTGTGATGAGGAAAAAGCATAAATATTATTCTGATAGCTGCGAGAACAATATTTCATTTAAGATATAAAAAATAATATAGGGGGATAAGTTTAAATCACTCGGTCTATTTTCAAATAAGGACTTACATTTGTAGTCTTAGTACAAAAAATCTACTGCATGACTCTACCGCAAAATCCGCTGATCAAAAATATCGGTTATACAGAGTGATTCACCTACTATATTTAAAGAGCGGACTCGGTACTCGATTGCCATCATATTTATGTAATAAAATTAGAGGCATAGTTTTAGCCTAAATTTTCCAATAAATGAAAGAAGTGACCCCCCTCCCCCCTTCGCCTTTTGTCTCACTCTGGTCACGCCGTGTCCGCTCGGATGAACATGAGCTACGTAATTCATTTTTAAACTTTCGACCATGTTAGTGGTAAATCAATATAATATTTTTATTCTTCATATATGATCCCCACGTGTATCAAAGCATATGGCTTGTGAGGTTGCCCGATGATTATTTCTTAACCTTTTCTTCTCTTATTTCTTTCATTTATTATTTTTTTACACTAGCTCCTATTTACTATTTAGACTTGTATCACAGCAGTTTCCTTCAGGTCTTATGGGTGTCCATGTGCAACAAGTTTCACATAACATCAGTTAAACCGTATAACTATTTAAAACGTTTTTATTTACTCAATTATCAAAACTAGATAAATTATTATATTAGGTTACTGAAATAACTGCTATATATATATTTAAAAAAATATTTTTAGGTTATATTATATAACAAAGATTGAGTAACAACTTCAAACAGCACATAAAATAATGACATCTTGTACCTATAGTCAAGTATTGAAATGTTGTATCATTTCATTAATCCCGTCTGTGCAAAACAATTTTATGTTATGAAATATTCAATGCAATGCGTCGAAACGTAATCACATAGATTTGCAGCGGATAGGTATGGGCAATTTCAGTGATTTTTCACTTACTATCGGTTATATAACGTTCTGATTGTAGGCAACGATAACGTTATATAACCGGTAGCAAGTGAAAAAACAGTGAAACGGCCCATGCCTAGCAGCGGATTAATACTTGTGAAAAAATTCTTGAATCACGAAGATTCAATTGTACGTAAAGCGTACGAAACTATTAAAAAATATTTTGACGATTTGCGTGTATGGGATTATTCCCATACACGCAAATCGTCAAAATATTTTTTGACGATTTGCTATAATACTGTTAGTTATTATATTGCAATAAACAGGCAAAGCAAAATATTGTATACTACGCTATTTGTAAGAAATATTATTCTAAAAGCAACTGTTGAATTTCTCCCGCTCTTTTTCTTTACCTGGCGGTAATTTATAATGTAAAAACTTTGACTTTTCATAAGAACGCGTAAGGATCTATGTGAATAAAGGAAGAAAAATACAGTCATTTTACGCACAGAAAAAGATACTTACTAGAAGCGTGCACAAAGAACAGAATCTTCAAAGGCATTAGCTTCTTTATCTTCAAATCGTCTGTAATACGTTTGAAGAAAGCACGTACGAACTGCATCTTGATTACTTCACGACTACCGTTGATTTAATTCGTATATCGCGGAATTCTTCGTATATTCTATGTGGGGAATTTATTGGTCCTCCAACCTTCGGCGTTAAGCAGTCGTATTCGATCGTCTTGACACATGGAAGATGTATAATGTATCTTGCAGCAGTACCTGTAACAAATTATTGCGGTTTATATCCTCGTCGTATTTTAAACCCACTTATTCTTTGGGACCATGATACTCTTTAATTTACCAATTAAAAAGGCGACAGAGTACAAAAATATGTCAATGATTATTACGTTTTAATAAAAATATAACCCAGTTATAGAATCAAAAATAAATTCAGCTGTATAAATTACAATTTTCATCCACGCAATTGTAAGACTTTCATATAAAGTCGTGATAAAGGATTTTTTAAACTTTTTTTAGTGACTAAACTTATTATCAACTCCTACAGAAGTTCTTTTTGTAAGTAAAACCCGGGTTTCGAAGATATTTGATAAAAGTGAAAAATCGATGCATAGAAAATAGTTATATCTCTATGATGACTGTGTAATCGTCATGTAGATAAAGCAAACATTCTTTTATACTTTAAATTAAATTCCCTGTTCAAAAATCAAATCCATGGAGCGTAATGTTATAAAAAATTATCGAAATAATTACTTTATAATTTTGCTCTTGATGATCTTTTTAGTACCACTTTTGGGCATTGTCCTTTACATTTCGCCACATACACAATCGTAACCGTTATACATTTAAAGATATACACATATACGTATATCTCTAAATGTATAACAGCCTACTACTATCAAAGTACATACTATCGAGGCCATGCCATGAGAATTCTTGTTTGCTCCTAACTCCGACTTTGGTGCAGAGGCATGACTGGCTGGGCGAACAAGACTACAGTTTTTATTAACGCATTAGGCACCTCTGTGCATTAACTTCATTTAGTTTAGGTAAGTTAGGGGAGTCTATAAACAGATTTGCACATCGGGTGTCAAACAATGGGCGGGAACAATGGCCGCGCTTCGTTTCAAAACATAAGCGAATCATGATGTGCGCACACCTTTATAGAGCACACGTTCTGTACCTGATAGAGCCAATTGTGCATGTGTGCGAATGCCACATGAATGCGTTGATTAATTCATACGTATAGATTTGAGCCACGAAATGGAATGGCACATAACGGTACGCTCAATACCGAGTTCATAACTGAATAATCAATAAATCAAAAGGCGATCGAGAATTCGATAAATAAACAGATATTTAAATTAGATTCTGTAATAAATTTGACATCTGAAACGAAGTGGGGAACGTAATTTAACTTTCGACAAAATCCAAAAAAAATGTGTCAATGACAAAAATCATGATTTTTAATGATGATAGGAACAAGCGATCCCTCCAAATCATTAATTCCAATCCAATAAACCTATTCTTTCCATCTATTTCCCAACACAACGCACTCGTTACTCTCCGTATGTCTATGGGTGACGGGATCACTTACCATCATAAAAAAAACATGCTCTCCCGTCTCTCGATGGTATCCGAATTTTATCATCTCCAAATATTAATAAAGTAAAAGAAATGGAATAAAGCTAAAGCTTGTGACCTCAAAATAAATAAACTGACATCCGTCAATATTACTTTTAACTTATAATATTGCGTTCGAGATTTAGCTTTGATTTAATGAAAGTGCAATGTAATATGACTGTGCATTTTAAATGAAAACTTTAAATGTTTGACCAGTCTTATCACACTAGTAACGCAGTTTATCGCTAACATAAATATTCAACACAAAACCGAACCACACTTTTACGGCACATTTCTCTGTTTTTGTATTGCTTTAATGCATGGAATTATGATTTTTTTAAACATTTCTTCATGTATACGTAATTAAAATGCGATATTATGCACGTGCTTAATGGAAAATAATATTTATCTTTTCTCTCTACTGTTTTATCATCGACTGATTAAATGAAAAAAAAAATTAATAAAAGATTTTTAAAGTGAAAACTTTTTCGCATTATTGTGATTTGAAAGTCGATGAAACGAATAAGCGACAGTAAAAACAGACAAACACAAAAAAAAATTCATATGGTTTAACGTTATGTGCGCGCATGCGTAGTACAATCTTGAGAAAAGGCATCACAGCAACCGTGTTGTTTTGTGTACGTGTACGTATTATACGTCTGTAAAATTTTTTGAAATTTTCTACCTGTGAATTGTACACATTTTTTTTAATAATGCTAATCTTTAGAAGTTAAAAGTCCGGATAAAAAGTTTTTATAGCCCGAATAAAATTAAAAAAAAAACTGGCACAATAATCGCGCGTATTACGTAGCGATCTTTTAAGGCCGAGCGCTCAGATTAGAGAATAATACAAATAGAGCGCAATGACAGAATATTGATGGTAGTGCGGTGAATAGACTTTTAGTCGGTAAATAGAATCTCCAATCAGTACGAAACAAAGCTTTAAGGGGACAATACGTCACTTAGTTGTCACGGTGTTTTCTGAAATAATGCCGATTTGTGTTATTAATTCTTGCAAAAACCGTTCCGAAATACTTAAAAAAGTAGGCGGAATATCGTTTTACTGTTAAATTTTATTAATTGCACTATTATATTATTTTCTTATTTTAATATGTATCGTACGTAAACATATGACACAAAATTCTTAGGGTTGCTAGATTAAATGGGGAAAAAATTCCCACAAAAATATTCCAATGTAATATGAGATAGGAAATCGACAAAATTGTACTTATATATACTTATTATACACTTTGTCAACAAATAAATTGTGTAAAGTAAGTGCTGTTAAAATAGTGGGTTACAATGACTCAAATTTTTTGGCTCAGATAGAACCACGATATTTATTTCAAAAAATATTATTGAAATCTGACACGTATAGGATTTATTTTATCTTCTGTTTTTATTTTTTATTCACTTATATATTTATAGACAGACAAAAATATATACCCTAATAATACATTAATTTAAAATCCATTTTTTAATTTCTTTTCTGGATTACATTGACATTATTCAGCACATTTTTTTAAATTAACGGGGATTTTTTTCCTACACTGGCAATTTTCACACACATTGGAGTATGCGTTTTTACAAGTTGTAAAAACACACATGTCTAAAAGTAAGCATCATTCAATTTGACAATTTTGTTTGACAACGCTCCATCTGGATTTTTCTCTAATCTGAGGCCGAGCGTATGTTAGTAAGGCGAGACAAACCACGGGGAATACCTAGTGATTATACCATCAGTATATCTATGAATAAGACACGCTTTCTCTTTTGCGGTATGGGCGGAGACCTCGGTCAACAGTCGAAAAATCAATGTATAAGTTATTGTTTCTATTTATACTAAAGAGGCCGTGATACTGACCCAGTACGAACAACTTTAGGGATTAACACAAACAAAACTTGTGGTCATCGTTAAAACTATTTTTAAATTTCAACGACATATATTATAATAAAGTTTATTTGAGATAATCTATCGAATTAACGAAAATAATCAATAAAAAATGTAAATAATTATTTATATTTATTTGCACAAAAGAGTAGATGTATTTCTAAACCGCCATATTTAATAAACGTATGACCTTTCCCGCCTTTTTTCCTATTTATGCCTCACAGCGGATAGTGCGCTGTTAATACAATAATACATATAAAAATTTTAGACTTATTGAGAACGATTGAAGTAATACATAAAAGTAAATTTAGCGTTATTGCATATAAATAAATAAGCGTTCGAAACAACCACTTCAAACTCCTTCTGAACCATCTAGGGACTCACTTGAACTCCCAGTGATCAAAATCTATTTATACGTTCAGGAGAAGTTCTGTGAAATTCAGAAATATTATAGAATAATACTAGTTGACCCAGCAAACGTTAATAACATCAACAAACATATATTTATGCAAGAATACTAAAATTGCCATTTAAAATGTGGGTGTAAAAAGATGAGGTAAATAAATTGTGAAAATCTTGTAAAATCCCATGTACATATAAAATTCTAAAATGGATACAATTCTATGGATATTAAAATTGGGTTATTGTGTGTGCGTCAACTAAAAGAATCTAGCATTTTTTGTGTATTTTAAGGATTTTTGTAATATTTTTTCCGAAATTAAAAAAGAAGATAAAACAATTATTAATAACTTCCCAAAAATACCAGAAATTCAAGACCCAAATAAAAAAATACACATTTAAAAGATTCTAATAATATCCTATTGAATTGTAGCCTATGTGTTATTACTTAGTATGTATTTTCTCCAAGCAGCAGACGTAATATGGGAACAAAACAAATTTCGAATTGTACATTGTTTTACGTAACTTGTTTGCATGTTACCAAACCGTTACCATCAACGGTACAGGCATTTGCAATAGGTAAAAAGGTTAGCTAAACACCGCTTCATTACTTAAGTAATCGGTTAAAGTCATAATTATTTTGTGCAATTTTTAACGTCTGTCGAGAATTGACCTTCTGTTCAACTTTCAACTCTAATGAAAACTATACTACTTATAAGAGAAAAAAAACGGGTTGCACTCCGAGAGTGTCGGCAGAAGCGAAAACTAAAACATAAAATAAAATAAATATAATATATTTATAATTATATTTGTATATCATAAAATACAATACACATTTATACAATACAATACACAAACATGAAAATTTATATTACATTCAAATTTTAACACTTTAGTAACCCGTCTTACAATTTGAAAACATTAACATTTTTTACCCATCCCTAAAGTTGGATTTGATTTTTGAGGTTTTCACTTTAAAAAGCAAATTAAAAGAAACTAAAATCGAAAAGATGCGTTTATAAGAGAAATGTACGGCTAAAACTATCTCAATATGATCCAATTATATAGAATTCAGGAAAAAATTAATATTCCTAAGTAGTACTTCTTTCTAAGAAGTTCTTCTATTAGGCATGGGGTAATAATTCTATAGCAGTCAAGGCAGGAAAGAGTTGTTGTTTACGTCATCTGGATAAAGTTCATGGACTCCGTGCATGCGGACAAAGCTGCAATCTTAAACATCTCTGGTTTTGTTAAACATATTAGCTATGGAATATAATGCGAACATTCTGTCTATAAATATTACCTGCATAAATACATCGAAGTCGTCATTCGCACTTGAGGAATAAATCACAAACACGTGGAGAAAATCTTTGATGTTAGCATCCAACTTTGTAAGATCTATATGTCGCTTAATAGTAACAAAGTTATAAAGTTAGATGGACTGATGATTTGAGAATGGTGGCGGGTAGGGGATGGATGCGGGCTGGCCAGGACCGGGATAGTGGGCGCGCTTTGGGGGAGGCTTACGTTCAGCAATGGACGGCAATAGACTAATGTTGAATGTATTTTATTATCAAAATATGTGAAGGAGAATCTTTTACATACTTTTTATAAGAATTGAGCTATCGGAGGAGCATGAAATTTGGAACTGTTAAAATTTATTAGGAGAGAAAAATGTCATCCATGTATAAAATGTTAATCAGAACATCTCAGCTCAGTAGCGGGTTATCCTATAGGCAAACTAAACGTGCCTAGGGACGCGACATAATAAAGGGTTTCTCGGAAAAAAAATTAACGAAAAGACTAACCAAAGAAGTTTTTCTAAAGAAGGGGCGCCGATAAGGTCTAAGCCGCTTGCCTAGGGCGCAATCAACATTTAATCCGCCACTGTCTCAACCATTACTATTTCAGTACGTTATTATATGAAATCAGGTTGACGGACATTGTTTGTGAGCCTGTGTCTTGGACTGTGAAGGAAGAACTCAAAATGCGTTTAGAATCTTACGAGATGTGGACACCAGCTGGACAAAGAAAGTAAAGAATGTCGAGGTTCTTCGATTTAAGAACGCACCCTCATGCTTACCGTTAAGAGGCGTAAGATCTAACGAGATCTTACGCCTCTTAACGGTCATCCCATCATTATGAGCTGCTGGAGGGCGTACCTCGGATGCCTCAGAATATGACCTAGACGTATCTAGGTCATATTCTGAGGCATCCGAGGTAAAGGTAAAGTAGCAGCAAAAAGAAAAGTTGGTCGAATGAAAAAAACTTGACTAAGAAACATCGGAGAGTAGCTGGCGCAGCTAAGCTATTCCGCAGAGTAAAGAATAGAGAGGACTATGCCAAGCTAATAGCTAACCTTCACTAGTTGGAGAGGCATCTTAAGAAAAAGAAGACGTTGTTTGTTCCAGAGCTGTCATTAAATACATATTTATACATTTACAAGTTTTCGACAATAGGTCTTTGGCAAACGATATTCGAGATAAACTAACCCTAAATCTACATTTTAAATCAAAATAGAGTTATTTTTGACATCTGTTGTGTAACTCTACTGTACGGTGGTTAAACGGCTTAAAATAAATGTTCACGGAACGACAGCATAAAGGTTTTACTCAACCGCACCGTCATATTTTACACTGTCAAAACAGATAGTGAACCTTTAATAATGCGTTTCCGCCATTGGAAAATTGCAAACGGTAGATTGCAAGATAAAGTTTATCGTTTAATATTCTGAACGCACGGTACTCGTAAACGTAGACATGCGGATTGCAACAGAATTTGAACAAGATTGGTTTGTTTAAAAAACGCTGTTGAAACAATGTTTAATTTAAATATAAGATCAAAGATTAAACGACACAGAAATGACAGAATTCTTAGGCATCAGCTGTTAGTGTTCTTTAATGTAGATACATAATTATGTTAAAACCATAACTTACGAACTTGTGTAACTCCTGACACCTTGAAGCAGACACTAGGACTAAGTCCCTTCAACACATTGACAGATCTTCATTAATTGTAGCTAAAAACAATATCGACCACGTCAACTTTCAAAAAAATGCATCAATGTTAGTCCAATCGTTCGATGCCACGGACAGTTGAGATGAGATACACTCATTCTTATCGCACTTTGTTTGTGTATTTACTTGACGAATGGTTCAGGCTGCAGTATAGGAATTAGTAAGAAGAAATTGAAAATGAACCTAATTCCCAATCACGGCGTACATTAAGTATTGTATCACTCGAATTGTTTTGATAAACAAGCTTTGACTTTTTTTCGGAATGTAATTATCGTACCTACCTAATAAAATAAAGAACAACTGTAATTAAAACTACTTATCACTTTTATGTACATAACACTCAAACTGAATTAAAAAAAAACAATACTTTGAACCACGTATGTTATTAAGGTACAATACTTTCGCAATTTGGAACCCCTGCAACTACTTATTCAGAGTCCATGTGGGCTTTCGATGTATCCTTTAAGAAATGACCGCGCGCCAATCACAGCGTAGAGTGCTATTGACGCTAAACATCGATTGGTCGGCGGCATACGTTTGTGTTCGTCTAGCTTCTTCCAAAGAATGTTTAAAGAAATTGAATGTGGTTCCGCACAAGTAGATTATTTTTAAGAAATAAGATTTTCAGTTTGTCTTTACATATTTTAATTTGTTAAACGATTAATAATTAGAAATAAAGAAATAAGTAAATCATGAAAAGGTTTTTATTTTGAAACTTAGAAAATTATTATCCTTCTACAGAAATAATCAAGATATTTTAATAAATTAGTGTTATTTTAACTAGGTTTCCTTCATGTTTATTTTTAATTAAAATACTTTAATACAATGCATATTCCGCTTTTTATTTATTAGGTAAGTACCTACCTAAATCCAATTAAATTTCTACGTTAGCAATAATACCGGAATGGCAGCGGCGCGGTAGCCGCTGGTACTTACTAAAAAGACAATAAAATTTGTTGAAGTAGTGTGTACACGCTCCCACAGTTTAACATTGATGAAAGCTTTTGCAGATGAAAACTGGGATGAATATTATAAACTTTCAGAGGTTAACGAAATCACAAAATTCTTAATAACTAAAATCAAAAATATCATCGACAATAACACGTCCGTTCCGACACACTAACGACGACAATACCACGACAATAAATATTCCACATCGAAAGAAGCTCTTAAAACCATGGATAACACCTGATATTCTTAAATTAATTCAAAGAAGAAATAAACTGAACAGACAAATAAAAAATCATCCAAAAAATAAAGACGATAATATAAAGTATGGTCAATACCGGAACAGATGTACAAATTTAATAAAATTATATTAAAAATCAGTATTATCGATCACAATTTTTGAAAAACAAAGGCAATAATAAATAAGGTTACTTGGAATATTATAAAAGACGCATACAATTTAAATAATCAAAAGCAAATGGGGATTGAACTTCTCAATGTAAGACCTTCAGCACCTGATTCACCTGATGAAACCAACAAGTATTTTACGTCAATAGGACGCGAACACATAAATAAACTGGGCCCTTCAGATTTAGAACTGGCTAGAAAGATAAAGGGCAATCAATCGCTGGCCCAGTTCTTCGCACTATTCTTATCAAACTCCGATAAAGTAGCCAATACTATCAGCAGCCTTAAAACTGTGCGTCAGGTTGGGATAATATATCGATTAAGATTGTTAAGGACTCGCGTGACACTCTAAGTGAGCTTTTAACATACCTTTTCAATCTTAGTTTTGAAACAGGTATCTTTCCAGAATACTTCAAAAAAGCCATTGTTATTCCAATTTACAAAGCTGGTTCAAAGGAGCTACCAACAAACTATAGACCTATACCTTTCATCCCCATTTTTTTTAAAATAATCGAAAAAATAATGAACGTCAGACTTAATACATATCTCGAAAAAAATAATATAATTAGCGCATCACAATTTGAATTTAGAAAAGATAAATCCACTGAAGATGCTGTTTTAAAATTGGCATCAATAATTAACCAATATTTAAATCGGGGCGAAATATGCTTGAGGGTATTTCTTGATCTGCAAAAAGCGTTTGATACTGTATTTATTCCGCTACTCCTTGCCAGACTCGATATTGAAACTGACATACATGGTCCTGTGTCAAAGCCTTATATCGTATTGCATAAGCTTTTCAGCAGTAGCTTTTGCTGCTGCCGAGGGCACGGTTCGAACCAGGTAAGTACCACGACCTCACAGGATACAGGCGTGAAGTAGGAACTCCTTCCTTAAGAGCTCCTGCATTAGGCCGGTCAGTGCAGGTGCCCGGTTGCTCATCCCCCTCCCCCTCTCCCCAAATGACAGCGGTGATAAAAGATCATTTACCTCAGGGAGGTACCAGATATCCTGGAGAATCCCCCACACATCCACGGTCACTGAGCATACTGCCTGAGCGTGGGTGCTCAGGTAGCCCCACATATTCTGGGGGGTGGGGGGGCACCTTACCGCTCTCCACTGCACGAGGCAAACGAAGCAAGAATACTTCGGCATACCCTTCCACCCTAGCTGTGGACTTCTGCAACATCAGGGGATTACATTCCAACCTAAATGCCGTCCACTACCACCTTG
>JAOCPS010062894.1:0-16374 GCA_025505425.1 Graphium colonna | reverse complement strand
TCTAATGTTATCACAATTCTTTGAATAAATAGTTATTCGAAAACCTGTCTGGTTTCTCTATGCGATGAATTTGATTCACTTTTGTATTTAGTTTGAAAAATATTACGTTTTTTTATGGTTCCTCTGACTAAATTACTCAATTTGCGAATTAAGGTATCGATATGTAAAAATTACTGTATTGTATGTTTGTTTTGGTCGTTGTGATCTTTTTGAAATGAAGCATGGGAAAGACATGTGAAAGAGCTCCACTGATGAATGTAGCTACATTTCGTAACATTTAAACCAACAAATGTATGCATAAATGCTAAGAGCCTTTCGCAGTACCTCGGAGTAGGAAGTTTGAGCACATAGCGTGGCCGACCTTTGCGGCTCGCCCTTGCCCCAGATTCAGCGGGCGAGATAAAGGAACAAGAGGAAGTGTACGGTTGCTCAATTGCAAGGATAATAACCGCCCGCTCGCCTCCTTTATTGAGTTTTGTTTTGTTTTATGTTTAATGTACGCGTTGATTAACTTCTCTAATCAAGTTTACGGATTGGAGGACGTTGCTCTGGGCACTTTTGTTAATTGTTGAATGAAAACTTTTTTTAGCGCACCACATACAGATGTTTGTAGACTGTAAGTGAGGCTAATCCGTCACGCTCTGAGATGAAAGGCTCCATCGGATGAATTCGGGACCACCGAGTGTACCCAAATGAAAAATATCCAGACTACTCTTTGATACATGCGTCGCATTACAAAACACTTACAGATTATTTGGGAACGTAAACTACATGAGTATTTACAAATTCTGGGGCAGACGTCTACGGTTTTTCCAAATGATTCACTCAATTGGATACAGAAATTCCGTGGAGATTCTCTAAAATGTACGTATACAGCGCAATATGCGCGTTATCAGAATGCAGTATTGTCCACCGTAACGATCCGACGCGTCCGCGTTCTCGAGTGAAACTTTTAACTGCGTCTTTTAGTTGAAAAGCGGCGCATTCGCTTATACAGCGTGCGCTGCACCGGCATCGTCCTTATCGCCTGATCGGCGCACTCTAACGGCGTTGTCGGTCGAGACGCTCTGTTTACCGCGTTGTGCAACCTCACCGAGGTGCGGTTCAAAGAAATCCCTTACCATTTTAAACTTCACGAATGAAGAATAAAGACCAGAGCCGGGCCCAAATCTAAAATATACAACGTGGTACTCGCAACTCGCCGTGAGCCGTAGCAGTTCAGTGTCCGGGCGCTTGCCTTCAATTCTGTTTACTCTAGGCGAAGCTGAATTCGATCCTCGGTACCGGCACTAATGAAATTGTTAATTTTGTAATTGTAATTTTACGTGCTGATTTACAATGTGCTTTGCGGTGAAGGAAAACATCGTGAGAAACCCTGCATTTTTAATAAATAATATTTCTGAGATATATGAAGTTCGTCAATCCGCACTTGGGCCGCGTGGTGGACTATACCCACTGTCTAGAGGAGACCTTTGCCCAGCAGTGGGACAATTTAAAATAAAATAGGCTGTTACTTTATTTGCAACTGCTGCTGTTGGTGATAGGCTGCATATTTCGGAGTAGAGATGGCCAATGTCTTCTTTTTTATTTTAACCTGTAATTGTTTTTATATAGACAAGGGTTGACAACGATTCGAACGGCTTACCATTTGTGAATCCGCTGGCCATGAGCTCCAATGATATCCAAAGAGCTGCTGGTCATTTTGCAAAATTTATCATTGGGTAGTACGTTTATATTGGCTATAATAACGATATGCATTAGATAGAAGATGGCAGGGAGGGGCGTCCGGCATCCTCGCAAACATTCTAGAATTTACGATGGCTTTATACAGGATGACTATTGAGTCGCCAACGAAATTAAAGGTGAACACTCGGTACTCGATTGTTGTCATATTTATGTAATGAAAGTAGGGCTATAATTTTTAGCTCAAATTTAATAATAAATTAATGAAGTGTGGCGGCTGTGATCAGCTTGTACGCGCGAAGCCTTCGACCCCTCCTCCGCCTTCAGTCACACTCTGGCGTCGTGTCTGCTTAGTTAAACATGAATTACGTAACAATTTTTTTTCATTTAGATTTGTTAATCAATATTAATTTTTAATAATATTTTTATTTTTCATATGTAATCTCCACATACAACGCCTTAAAGTATTGAAGGTGATTCACCAGGCAACCTGTACATATATATTGTGGTTGTATCTCCACCTTGTAAGATGTAGTAGACCGATGTAGAATTTATAGCTTCTTGGTATTAAGAAAGTTTCTGTAAGTCAAATATAATCGCGTAAAATACCTGTTGGCACGAAATTGGGTTATATGAATTAACCGTGACAAATGAAAAACACTAGTATAGTGCTCTACTACGTCGAAGGTTCCAGTTGAAGAAATATTTGGCTCTTATAGTATAGGATAGTTTTTTGAAAATCTGCATTCTGCTTTAAAAATAATTACTAAAATCAAAAAGTCACATGGAAATAATAAGTACACGGTCAAGGAGCTAGGCTATATTTATTCAATTAGCCAAAAAGTTTGGGTTAATATTATTTCATTTTTGTCTGTAACCATTTTATAAATGTTACGTACATAAATAACAGTTATAAATAATTGTCGCATTGGTGATATTTACGTGGTGTTCGGTGGCTGATGCTATCAACACGTTACTTACTTAATTAGTCCAAAACGTCCAAAATTAGTTGTGTTCGACGTCGCGCCGGACACCGGTCGATATTTTGACTATTTTTGTACCTATGTAAGAGTATAGAATACTGGAACACTTGTTAATAATATTAATTTTATTATTAGTTTGCGTTTTAAATTCCAATACATCCGTACGTGTTGCAATGTATTGTTTGAAAAACCGCAGGGATGGTTATTGTTAGTTGCAATTTTAAGTATTAATAAATTAGGTAGATAGCGATCAATCAATTTTTTTTTGTTTTGCGTTACTTTATTTTGTTTAATAATAATGTCTTCCTAGATTTCTATTATGGTACAATGTTTTTATTATTAGTATTTAAGGTAAACAACGTCATCTATACCCTAGCCGACCAGCGACTTTATTCGTAGGATAAACATTAATTATCTGGTTTATACTGTGGTAACGATCAACATATTGGTTCAATTTCAATAATGAATACGGTTGATAATTCATCCCATTTTCTGATTAAAATCAAATAATATTTATTTTTAATTCACTCGGTTTTGACTTGAAACGAAACGATATTAATTAAAATAACGATCGCAATCGTTTTACACGAGTCAGCGCAATACGTTTTAACGAAGCCATCCTTTACCACATACTTGAGTAAATATGTTTAATTAAAACATTACTAAGATTTGTATTTAGTGCGCAGTCTCTCCGAGTTGCGTGCAATTCTCAATTGCAACACTTTGCCGCCGATTCAGAGCTGAAATCCGAAACCGTGACGTTGAGTCATCGATTTTATACAATGCACGGAGAAACATCAAGAGTGCTAATTGAATTTTAGTATTAATATTATATTAATACTAAAATTCAGTTAATAGTACTATACTAATATTAAGCTGACGAGTTTGTTAGTTTCAGCGCTCTAATCTCAGGAACTACTGGTTCGAAATGAAAAATATTATTTGGATAGTCCATTCATTGAGAAAGGCTTTAGGCTATATAACATAACGCTATGACCAATCGGAGTAGCAACGTAACATGTAATAAGCTAAATGTAGGAGAGTAAATCGTAAAACCTTTGTAACTTAGCTAATATTGATAATTTTACATTGTAATATAGATAATATCGATGTTATGGATTTTTCATAAATATGACATTTTGGATTTGGATACAGATAAAATTTTAATAGTTAACATTAAGTTGAAAAGTGTTGACCGAATGGCGCAATTACCGAGCTGTTGGCTTTGGAGTTGTAGGTCGCGGGTTCAAAACCCGGAACAAATGCTAATCTTACCTAGTTACAAGAAAACTTAATTGATCATTAGGACTATCAATTTACCGATTGCCTGCATAAATGTAAAAGATTTTGGTGCTAACTAATGCAGTAAAAGCAGAAATCTTTGTTTTCTCTTCTGATTAGATTTTTCTTTAAACAGTGTATATAATTTGTTTTAGAAACAATGGTTTGAACAAATGATTACTTATTCATAGCGCATCGCTTTGTACAAATACGTCCATTCAACTGATGCATATATAATTTTGATGAACTGTAGTGTTTGCTTGACGAGGTGACCTCGTCTTACTTACCGGTATATGGTAATTTTGGTCTGTATTTTTTCAAGTTATCCATAAAAATCACTAATATCGTGTCATATTTGATTTGAGTTTTGTATTAAGTCCACGTTATGGTATAAGATAGGGATTCTATTTTCTGTGACTTATTCCACACTGAATTAAATATTGGTTAAAAGTTGCAGAATGCACATTGTAATTCACTGAGTTTAATATGTCATGTTTATAACGTTATCGGCGATAAGCTGAGCGGTTTTACATTCGCGCTATCTTAAAACCTTGCAGGTTATAAAATAATCTTATCGCGTACAGCAAGTATTAAAAACTGTATCGACGTTATTGTGTTGATTTTGCATGCGTTTCATTTATGTATGTTGGCGTGCGGACTGTACCTACATTGTGTAGTGCTCTCGAACCGACCTGATGCTGCTATTGACAGCATTTTGCGGTCATCTAATTAGTGATATGTTGTCCTATTCTACGTAAATAGTAATAGAATTGAAGTCCATGATTATATGAACATTGTTTTACTTAACATTCATCTGTGTGGGCCTTGATTAAAGAAATTGAAGTTAAAAATACCAGTTCAATCCCTTAACTTTCGATTAAAGCATGTTATATGGCTTGTTCTCGACTATCTTTAACACAATACAGGCAGACACTTATTAATTAGTAACGATAATCGCTTTTTCGGATATAAGATTCTAAGAAACAAGATTACTTGTACAGAAAATCACAGAATACCTTCGAGTGCCTTGAATCTGGAAACTTTTGAGAACTTGTTTTTTCCGTCACTTTAACTTAGAAAACGAATTATTGAAACAATTTATCTTTTATCTAAGATTTGCTGGGACTATTACGGAATAGAAAATCGGAAGACAGAAAATTTTAAATGCGGTTCGAAAAAGTGCGGAGATACTCGGGACATACCAAGGAAAAAAAAAAACAATCTAATTGAAAACCTTCTCTTTTTTAAGTCTTTTAAAATATTATCTAACTATATTTTCGCTTTATTTATGGAGCTTTTTCGCTTCGTAAAAATTTTTAATAATGGAATATACAAAGTAATCTTTTGTAGTAAATTTAGTACACAATCAATTCGAAAATATTGGATTATGGATATGGCTGATTTCTTTAAGCGAGACTTAAGCAGATCTAAAACCATTTTTGCTTTGCGAGAGCAATATGACAAACAATTATAACATAATCTAATGGAACTGTCGTAGAATAATAAATGAGTTTAAAACAGTAGTTATGCTCGAATAAAAAAAAAACATAAAGCCTCTCCTGTCTTTTGTGGTCGGTTAAAAATGAGAAGTATAAATAAATATAACCGAAGCACCAGCCTAATGGATGAAATGATACGGACATCCGATCACGTGGTCGAGGGTTCCAATCCCGCCACTCTACTATTGTCGTGAACAATATCCCAGTACAAGTCTTTCTTTGTTGTTAAGCAGTATTAGTGAAATTTCAAAGCTAATATTTTCTTGAAAAGAAAATTAAAAGAGTCTTTGCGGTTTCAGTCTCCGAGAATGGTAATGTCCTATGATGATAATTCATATTAATTTTAGTCCATAAATTATCTTAACGATGGTTTCATTTAATATTTTATAATAATGGCCGTGGTGAACGGTATAAATTCAGTTAACGCTTGCTTCATATTTTCAATTTACGTTGATAAAATGATGCGCGAATGCGGGCATATTGTTACTCATATTGATAATCTACGCTTTGTGTACGCGTACCCGTGAACAAGTGTAATAAAATCACAATACATGTCTAAATTGATATTTTAACCGACTCCAAAAAAGGCTGAAGGTCCTCATATCGAATGTTTGTTTTTTTATGTACTTTCACGCATATCTCCGCCATTTATGAAACGATTTTAAACATTCGTTTTTCATATTGTATGATATTTCTTCCGGAATGGACCCAGAAAATTCTCTGGAAAATCA
This sequence comes from Graphium colonna, assembly GCA_025505425.1. NCBI lineage: Eukaryota > Metazoa > Arthropoda > Insecta > Lepidoptera > Papilionidae > Graphium > Graphium colonna. The sequence continues at coordinate 10,197 of JAOCPS010062894.1, read as the reverse complement.
TTTCAGTAGTTTTCCTTTTAAATCAAAAAAGCAAAATTGATTAAATGTATATTTGCGCACATTTCCGTCATTTATGAACCAATTTCCAATAATTCTTTTTTTATATGTTAGAACATTGTTCGTAGATAGTTCTATAAAATTAAAAAAAAAAAACATTTTATTAGTTTGTTTTTTAAATAAAAACAACAAAATTTAACAATGATCACCGCACATATCTCCGCAATTTATGAACTGATTTGAAAAAATATATTTTTATCTGATACACACTCCGCAATGGTCCTACAGTTTTTTTTTATAAAAGTCGGATTAGTAGTTTGATTTTAAAATCAAAATAACGGAGAAGATATGTTTTCAAAATATACACTTTAGAGGCGTTTGAAGTCGTTTTTTGTTATTTTCTGTGACAATAAACTTGTATGCTTATACATATTGCTATGCTCTTGCAAAAAAATATAATTATGGATAAAATATTTTAAATAAAAACTAAGTCGGTTTAATTGGCCAGTGTTCTTTATACCATACACTAGCGGTTTCACTTGCAATTGTTAGTTTTATTCAAATTCAAATTCAAACAGCCAGACGGATACGTATTGCTTTCATAAGCATTTGTTATAAAAACGTCGGTTAAATGACTTTCAAAATAGAAAATTTACTTCTATTTATATGTATAAATTCATTCAGACGTTGAGACATCTTTATAGGATATAATAAATCTATGCCGTTAATTGTGCTTGACTAAAATAACCATAAAACCGATCTATAACCAGAACTTTGTCACTATTTTCATCATTATTACTTGTACACTATTTTCAACCGTCTCAAATTCGTCATTGGTGTGTCCTCGATGACGCAAATAGCTCAAGGCCGTCTAGAATTTATACCCTTTTCAGCAGCGTTCGACCTCCGCGCCAAAGGTCGTACGGTGTTCTTCTAAATAATTTGATTACGCTTATTTATGTTTCGAAGATAACGCGGGACGGAGGGCTGCTTTAATGTACTTAGGGTCCTTACTTTCATATTTTATCCAAAATAAAATCGTTTTTTTTTTAATTTTTGCCGAATTTCCAATAAAATAAATCAAATACAATAGTGACAACAGCTTTTTCTTGACGTCATCGTAATGGATTTTTTAATGAAAAAAACTATCCACATCTTCTTGTGCGTGAACTTGTCTCAGAAATCATTATTAAAAAAACCGCAATCTCTGCTATTTGCAGTGATGAACAATCTGTACGCTTTTTGAATCGCAAACTGATCGGCCGAAATTTGATGTTTAAATAAATCATTTCGGAAATCTATCTATCTATAATTAATAAAATAGAATTCATATAATTAATACAATAAAACAGAATAGTCATATCGATACCTTAATCCACAAACCAGCTAACTCCATTTTGGTCAAAATCTTGGAGTTGGCAAAGACATGATACAAGAATTGTGATAACATGAGATTTTGAATAGTTGCATTTAAAATCTAATGTTATCACAATTCTTTTAATATAAAAGTTATTCAAAAACCTGTCGGGTTTCTCTACGATAATGAATTTGATTCTTTTTTGTTTTTAGTTTGAAAATACTACAATGTTCTGGTTCCCCTGACAAAATTTATCACAAGGAGTTAGTTGGTTTGCGAATTAAAATATCGATATTAAGACAGAGCTAAGTTCTAGTTCGAGAAGAACCAGATTTTTAATTTGAATTGGTTAATTTTTATTCTCATATTGATTCTACCAGCAAGGTGGTAGAGCATCTTTTCACAGCTCTTGCTGCCCTTTAACGGCCGTGCGCGTCTGGGAAATTACCACCGCCCCTTATAAAGTCTGCATAAAATGAATTATGCATGACTTTTGGAGATGACGGATGGCCATGTCTACCCTTTTCTTTTCCTTACGAATCTTTAATCCATACCTCATCCTATTCAATAAACCTATTATATCCAATTTCCCAGGTTGACAATGCACTCGCAACTCTCAGGATGTTTTGTGCGACTATGGGCGACGGGATCGCTTACCATCAGGTGAACCGTCTGCCCGTTTGTCCTCCTTACCATAAAAAAACATGATTTAACTTATATACGATAACGATAACTAGCGGCATCTGTTACCGTACAGTTTTAATGATGATACGACAGATCCAGTGCAGCGACTCCATTGTGCGCTCGTTCGTAACGCTCATTGTCTCGATAAAGCGTCCCGTCGTCGGCGAAATTCGCGAAAACTGTTTTCACAATTCCCCATTATTCGACGGGCTCTCGATATTTTTAGCAGCGCTCACCGGTTTGAAAAGCGCTTATTAATTTACCATTCAACTCGTACTTTCCTATGTTGTACATATTTTATTACAGTGCAGGGTTTTCAGCGCTTGGAAAAATTTTATTAAACTTTGCCGGTTTGTACTGTTTGTAATTTGTTTCGATTCACTTTGATTTTTTTATGAATTGGTAGTCGTTTTCATGTGCAATGGCGCTATAAAAAAGGGATTTTTTTAAAGCCTGCCTTTATTATTTCTTTCGAGTCCTATGTCAAAATAATATAAGTAATTACGAAATGACTTTTGAAATATCATAAGTAATTATTAAACGACTATCGAAAATAAACAAATTCAAATTCAAAATATCTTTATTCATAAAGGCGCTTACGCGGTTTTATGTAACATCAATATTTACATTGTCATCAAGTGTTCGAGAGGAAGCTACCGCCAGCTCGGAAGGCAGATTCTGCTGAGAAGAGAGCGGGCGAGAAACTCAGCAGTTGCTCTTTTAAAATTAAACGTTCGTGATATATTTTTTTAGTTGTTTAATTTTAAAAAGAAACTATTCACCTTTTAATGGTCCTATGAAATAAAAAAAAATAATTGCTAATCGGTTCATAACTTGCGGAGAAATCCGCTCACACACACATACAAAAAAAACAGTCGAATTGAGAACCTCCTCCTCCTTTTTTGGAATATGTTTCACATGAAAATCACGTGCAAAAAAATTCAAACATTAAATATAAAAGCTCTTATTTGTTATAAGGTATGTTGTCGTTAGTCGATATAAAAAATTTAAAAACAATAAGGTTGAAATATCTTTTCGCTTATTGAATACATATGGTCGAATGTCATGTGATGGCGTTCTCATAGCTTGAAATTAGTATTAGCTTTTACTATAATTAAAAAGACAATATGGTTAGATACTGTGTTGAGTTATGTATTATACGTCAATAAAGTGAACAATTAGTATAAAAGCTTGCTAGCGTTTGGAGAATTAAAAGCGAATAAGTACTTTTAAATCCTTAATGCGTTTACACACCTAGAAAATTTTTAGCGATAAAAGTATTTTTTTTTTTAAATAAAAAAAACGTCTTTAAATACATTAGAAGTAAACCTTCATGGTCTGTTATTTTGGGTATTATTTATAAAGAAACTACTGAATCTATAATTCTGCAAATTTATAGGAAATTTATAAAAAAAAATACTTATATATATTTAAAACTTCAAAATGTTTATGAGAATTCTACCCAATTAGAAACCTCCTAATTTTAAAGTTACTTAAAAAAAAGGAAGTAATTGTGCCCAATTCATATCTTGCTACTAAGAAACACTGCTATAAGTCTTTCAAGCGTACTCGCGTTGCGTAAGCTACATTATTTGCCTTTGCAACACAATTAACATTTAAAGCGCGCCTCTGTGCGTCTTTTGTTTGCAGGAGCGATGTTGATACATCCTCTGTGTATCTGTACCAAGGAGAAGCCAACCGCCCATAGCACAATTAGCAGCCTTTGCGAATAACGATCCAACAATACGTTCTGTTGATCGAACATCGGAAATCGTAGAATTTCCGTCGATCTGTTATAAAGACTTGTTAATAAAATCATTGTCTTCGATGCTTCGAGTTGCTAACTCAACGGATTGTGGTTCAGTTTTTCAACCCGCTTCAAAAAAGATGGAGATTCTCAATTTGACTCAGTTTTATTGATGAATACTCTGTAAGTTGTGAATTGATTTTCAAAATTATTATTTTATATATTTATTTGAAAGGGTTTACGAGGTGGTCTCATGTATGTTCATGAAAATCGGTCCAACAGTTTCTTTTTTAATCGACTTCAAGACAAGGGAAACGTTCTCAATTCGAATGTTTATGTTTTTTTTTATCTACGTTCGCGCAATCTCCGCAGTTTTTTAACAGATTTTGAAAATTCTTTTTTTATCTTATAGGGTATTTTTTTAGGGAAATCGGTTCAGTAGTATTTTATTTAAATGAAAATAACGAAATTGACGTTAATTTTTTTTGCGCGTATCTCGGTCATTTATGAACCAATTAAAAAAAAATAAAGAATAGAGCATTCTTTGTAGATAGTTCCTTAAAATTTTTTAAAAAAATTGGTATATTAGTTTGTTTTTTTAAAATAAAAACAACAAAATTTAGGATGTTCGCTCCTGTTTCCGCAACTAATTAACCGATTTGAAAAAATATTTTTCTTTGTGATAGGGTAGGTAGACTTTCACAATAGTCCAGATTTATTAATTAAAATCGGATCAGTGGTTTGTTTTTAAAATCAAAAAAACGGGATCAAAATAATATGTTTCCAAAGACCACTTTTAAAGCGTTTGAAGTCGGTTCTTGTAATTTTCTGTGAAAATAAACTTGTCAAATCGAAATAAGTGAAAAATTTGTTGTTTTACAGGCGTTGACTGAGAAGGCGTTTAAGTTTTGGCTGTTTTCTGTGAAAATTATTATTATCCTTACCATTTCGAGCGACCTGTGAATGATTCTTGTCTTATACCTAATCGGATTGCTATAAATTAAACCGGTCTACGCTATGATGAAATCGGAATAATGTTTGACAAATTAGTAGGATGATCTAATCTATATATTCCTAAATATCACTAGGTGTCGAACAATAGTGGAAAATTGACTGCTTTTTTAAATTTAGAATTGTGTACTCCCACTTGTTTTTTTTATAAGCTATATCTTTTTTCCTTATTGATGAAACACTGATAATTACCTTTGAAGATGGACATTTGGGGTTTTATCTATTATATTTCCTTGCGATGTATATGATTCGAGAAGAGGTAATTTTTCATATAAGATATCAAGAAATATTCGTGTCACAAGACAGCAACGAAGCTAAAGATGACACATTTTACGATTGCCTTACGATCGTTAAATATGTATGAATAATGATAGCTTTGACGACGCTCGGTCGTAATCGAGTATCGTATACATTCTGAGAACACGGGCTGCAGTCTAATTATAAGTCGTACATATGCACGGTCATACAAGTCATGTAATAATGATGTTCTCCTGACCTGATTTTGGCTACGGCGGCTTATCTACTTCAACAGTTGACCAACTGCGCAGGAGACATTATAGTGCACAAGTGTACGAGCAAGCACGGGTGCACTCTCTGTTCCTTTACTCTCATAGCCCGATTGGACGGAAATCCGACACGACCAGAGATGGATCAGGCGCAGCACCGACGACTTAACAAGTGTTTAGACAATCGGTTAATCAGATCGCAATGCCCTAACCCAACCAAGAAACAACAAGGTTCGTCCGCTCGCAAAACAAGGGCCCATACCACAGGGGCGGTAAAATGGTGCACAAGAACGAGTTATAACAGTAAATTTATCAATTTTATATGTCCAGACGAAGTTTTATTGCCACGCTGCGTCAGCGTGACGTACGGATATATTATTCGTAGCAATTTCTGTATTATCCAGGCTACGTTTATGTATGGGGAAGGGAGTGACAGGCACATCTCAACGACTTCGTTTCTCCGATAGCCGGGACGTCGACTTTGAGAGTCGGCTATGCAGTCGTAAAAGTGTATTTTCCTTATTTGTCACAAGGCTTGCATAACGTCGCGCTGGTAATAAAATATGGTTATCAATGAATTTTCCGGGAAAAGTTCGAATATATACGATGATAAACAAAGTTGAGTTGCTGATCGACTTTATTGCGTACTTTTAAAATTGTATTACCAAGCACACGTTTTAATTAGTGAGTACCTACGTTGGTTAAGACTCTTGGCTTTACAAAGGAGACCTTGAATGAAAATTCCGCGAATTAAGAAACCATCGGTCTAAATAAAAGTAGCGTGTATCTCCAACGTATACATTTATGCACTTTATTTGCCGCGTTTTGACAAATTAACCAGAAAGACAGTATTTTTTTTTATGGACAGGTAGACAAACGAGCAGACGGTTCACCTGATGTTAAGTGATCCCGTCGCCCATGGACACACGCAACACTCGGAGAGTTGTGAGCCCATTGTCAACCTGGGAAATTGGATAGAATAGGTTTATTGGATAGAAAGGGGTCGGGATTAAGGATTTGGAGGGGATAGGAGTAGGAAAAGAAAAAGGGTAGACATGGCCATCCGGCATCCCCAAAAGTCAAGCATACTTTATTCTATGTCAACTTTGTAAAGGGCGGTGGTACCTCCCCGGGCTAGCGCAGCCGTAGAAGTGCAGCAAAAGCTGTGAAAGGATGTTATGCTCTACCACCTATATTATCGTCAGTGGTGATCACTTACCACAATATGAAGGTTTCGTTTATTTGTCTCGTCTATAAAAACATAATTAATAATAATCATCATAGTTTGTGAACGTATTAACTTATCGTAGAAAAGTATAGGTGCGCGAGGATGGAATACGAACAATGAATTAGTCACTTGCTTGCGGCACCAATCGTATGCATTATTCGCCATCGCGTGCCAGACCATCGAACGGGTCACGCTGTGCCGTGACTGCGGTGAGTCGTGTCTTATTGATTGACCCAAATGTGCCGTCTCCCTAAACAAATTTCGTTTAATTCCATAACATGATTGATCGATACCATGATAATATTAGCAATGGCCATAATTCGTTTTGATACAAATATTTAAACAACTTAATAAAGCACCTAGATTTGTAAGAAACATTTATGGATCGCCTAGTTTCGTCCTGCGTGGGGATCGTACCGTAACATTTAGCTATTCATTCATATCTATACTACGCGGCTACAACTTTCCTATTTAATAAACATGTGGAAATAAAACTTGCGGCCTTGATATTTACTAACTTACAATAAATAAGGCCATAAAAGACCATAATGACCATAAAGCGAAAATGAAGAAAAAATTTCGAACGCCATGGAAGTGACCGGTCATCATAGATATTTTACAGTTAATTTGATATGAAAATTAAACCAATAGATCAATTTATGGGTCCTCCTTCAAAATATTCCTTTTAAATAAAAAACGAATTTCTAAATCGGTAAACATAAAAAAAGATACGTACAGTCAAACTATTAAAACCATTCAGTGGCATCTCAGTCGATCCGGTTAGGATTTATTAACGTGAGAACTCTTCGTATGTGTACTTATTTATGAAACGGTAATGATTTTAAAATGTGCCGTGCGCGCCGCTTCAGCGTTGAATGGAAAAATTCCACTAGTTTAGTTTACAATAGTCTGCGATGCAGGTACGATCATTACGTATCATTTGCAGTCTGCGAGCACAATACTTGTTACGCGATTGAATAGGGGACGGGAAACGATCGTAGTATAATATGAACTTGCTTCGAATCCGAAATATCTTATCTTGGACCGAAATATACGTTTATAGCGCACGCATAGATCTATATATATTGGACATCGCTTTGGCAAAAAAAAAAACAAGTAGCAGTGAAATAATAAAAAAAAACTAAAATAAATAATAAAAAAGTGAGTCACTTTTAATACTGGGAATGATATATAATGATTAAAATATTATCAAAATTAAATATTGTTTTACCACTGAGCTATAATCTAAAGTTAAAAAAAATTAAAACGTAATTCAAACTCATTCGAGCGGACTCGAGGTGGCAGGAATAAGATGAAATTAGAGTATAAAAGAATTTTAATCCAAATCTCCGGGACTAAGAACGGATTATCACAAATAGCCTCCAAATCAGCATAGTTACTATGACAAGAACTTACACCTCGAAAGCTGGCTACGTAAGCTGTTAGTAATCCTATGGCTATGGGTTCTAGGCTCCGCTAAGATGGGAGCACACAAATGTTACTACTGTTACTCCGATGCTTATTTAAATTGTTTTAAAATAAACCTCAACTTTATATCTATGTGAAAATAAATAATAAATTAATAGAAGAATTAATCCATGCAATCTTGTTTCGTATAATTTAATTAAAAAGTAACAAGAATATAGTCTAGACATGGACTTGAGTAATAAATTTTCATTGTAAATCGTAGGTGCTTACTCAATTAGCCCATGTCTAACTAAAGTCCTTACTTCTAATCTTGCCTCAGTGCTAATTAAGAATTATGTGTGTTCGCAGTATACAAAGATAAACTCTATAAGAATATAAAATTCTATCGCGGTGACATTAGAATTATTTATTTTCTCCTGTCCTGTTGTCTGTGGACCTGGAATAGAATATTGCCACCACATTCTGGTATCCGACAAGGCTGAAATTTTGCATATGTGTATTGCGTGACAATGCAATATTATGGTGACTAGGAGCCGATCTAACGATTGAGCTGGAAGGTGGCCATAGGAACTAATGAACGACGCAAACCCTTCGAGCAAGGTTCGTTTGATTTGTCCTGAAGGGCACTTTACGCTATATAAAAGCTTGTTAAAAAATATATTTTTCTTAATTTGATTTTGTTTTAATATTTGTAATTAAATATTGATTTTATCTGCATACTTATTTTCTATAGGTTTACCATTGCCATAACCCATAACACGCGTTTTAAAAGTGATATTACAGTTTTCATTTCATGTTTTATGATTCGGTCGCAAACAGGACATCTGTTGCCGACTTTCTATGTCTATTTTGCCATACTGGGCGTTCTTTCATGTGCGTAAAATATTCAGCTATTTTACTGAAAAATATTGTATGGATTGAAATTTCTTTATCGCACGAAGGCCCCTTTACCTTTTGCCTTTTTATTTAAAATTTAACAATTTCTCAAATTATCGTAATTTTTTATTTATACTTAATGGCTCAATTTGCTTTAGTTTTGTAAATAAGTTAAGAATAGAGTGGATACGCCGATAATTATTTTTTGATGACGCTACACCCACACTTGTGAAGAATTACATAATTTTTTTGTATATTAAATATATCATCTATATTTGAATACGACTGAAATTTACTTCAACATATAAACGGATTTTGATCGATTTGAATGTATTTGAGTAGGTTCTTGAATAATGTAGATTTAAGATTGGACTCCATAGTTATGGAATGTATTTTTTATTATGGGTACACATAAGTTTGCTTTTTCTAATAGCGCTAATAGCAACGACCCAAAAATCAGCAAGACGATGACTGCAAAGTCTCTCAAATCGGTTACAAAGATCTTTTTTTTCAAAATCTCCGAGGCCAACACATATGTACATTGCCCACGTAATGTAATGTTGTACGCTCATGGATACCTTTCACGTGACCGTAACTAATTAATGCATCTGGACCGCGTCTTCACATAACTGATGACCGACATTACGAAATGTGTACGTTCATTTGGAATTCAATGGAAATTAGAATGTTTCCGCTTTAATTTCCCCCCAACGTGGCTCGTCTGTGATTTATGGAGGGCGGGCTTGTTCTTTTCTTGCTTTTTATTGCGTTTGCGACATTCTAAGATTTTAATGGCCTTCGTTCGCTGAATCACGAACGGCGTCTGCACCTTTTACATGCATTCATCTGTTACATGCATTCACAGTTAAAAGTAGCAGTATAATATCATTAATTTTAATAATTTCTTGACTTATTTCTTATAATATACACAAGCATTTATCAATTTAGTCCAGCTGGGCATTTTCATTTATTTCATAAATCTTGTCAAATATCATGTTGTAATAAGGTCAAACTAGCTTCGGTGTCTGCATAGAAGATAAGTTTAAATACATGTTTTTTTTTTAAATCTATTTAAGCATTAAAAACAAACAGTTCTCAATAATACGAGTACAAAAGGGCAAGTACGAGTTAAATGAAAATTTCAATTTTATTAATTTGTAACGTCTCAGTTGTTTACACAACGCCGCGTCAACGGTTCCGTTTTCAATTTGTTTACTTTTCTGATTAACACTGCCGATTGTAAATAAACAAAATAAATTATTGAATTTGTTTCCTTTTTGATTGTTGCAATATTGGCCAAGTTATTTGTACTTTTAAAAAAATATTAATTATTTAATGTCGCATGAAACGTCTACCGGAAGAT
>JAOCPS010062676.1:0-16375 GCA_025505425.1 Graphium colonna | reverse complement strand
AGAAACAACAACACAAAGTCGTTGTCCCCCCGCGGGGTTCGAACCCGCGACCTCCGGCTTGTAAAGCAAGCGCCCATACCACTAGGCTACGGAGGCGGCTGTGAAAAAAAAATATCAATGTGTCAATGTAATGTCAAAATTTTATCACAAACATTCAATATGAAAAATCTTATTTCACATCTACGTCACAAAACTCACAAAAAACACCACGCGTTCAAACATGAGTCCATTACGAATAACACGGAATACGTTTTCTAACAATTGATAATAAAAAAATTACAAAATGAACCCCTAAACTTCACTGCGAGAATTGTTTATGGATGTATTTGATAATGTAATCTACATTCATAGACATAAGAATCAAATTGGTAAATTTAGCAACCTGCATTCCTGTCTGTGGACTGAAAAAAGTCTTTTCTGGGACAATGTATACGCTTTTATAACAAACACCTGAAAATTTTCAAAATTTATCTGTAAATAAATTTAAAAAACTATCAAAGAACGTCTGGGTGTTACAGGATATAATGATATTAATGATTACTTAAATGATAATACGCTCCGGTAATGAACTGCTCACTCCAGGATTTTTTAAGTAAAATAGAAATAAATTAATGTTTGTATATTTTATTACATGCTTTAAAAAATAATAGTCCCGCTGAGTTTCTTGCGCCGATTCTTCTCAGGTCAGTGGCGTTCTTTCCGAACCGGTGGTAGTATCATTGACTATCAATTCGATATTTTGTTTATTATATTATAATTATCACTTCAATATTGGATAAAGTAATTTGAATTTGAATTAAATTGTGTTGATTATTTGTTGACAACCATCACACAGCGATGATTAACTATAAGGCAACCAAATGAAAATTTCTGTATTTAAGTACTGATGCTCTTGTAATTTTGCTTGATTGAGCCGCAGAATTTGTCCTACCACAATAACTTCGCTGCAACTGAAATTATTCGTGTATTGTATATGTAATGAAATAAGAACGGATTTAAAACAGCTTTTTTTGAGCAGCTCTCTGTTATTAGAGTTTTCCTATGACTAATAAAACTGAAAAAAATTACCGGCAAAATCATAAATTTATAAATTTTGTTTTATCGATATTTGTAACAAAGCCTACATGGTATATTCGATACTTGACGATTTTGCCAAGTCACTCCATTGGCAAGCCGCGTCGTGGAACTACGTTCGCAATACAATACAATTCCATTTACGCACATCTGCGGTGTTACCTACAAACATCGCAGCCATATTGTTTCTTTTGTCTAACTACCTAATGGAAAAATTCTTTACGGGAAATTTCGGAACACGGAAAAGACCGCGTGTATTCCGTGTTCCGTATCGATTCCAATCTTCAATCCGGAGTAAGGCGTGAGCGTGTACCACAATCACTACAATATCATTGACACATTAAATAATATATAAAGATTATTTAATGACCAATTTCAAATCCTAGAACATTCTTGTTATATTTGTATTAATTTAACAGAACTTTTTTCATATTTTGCTACAGTTATATAATACATAACTCAGCCCAAAAAAATTCAACAATAAAATTTGCACTTAATTGAAATTTAGTGATTGTATGGTCATCAATGTATCCTAAAGATAAAATATCATCTGTTGTGGAACTATTTCCTAATTTTAACTCGATTACTGCGTGTTTATTGAAAATATTTTATGTAATAATAATAATGTTGCGACTGGCGACAAGAGGGCTGGTTCTTTTCTCGCCCAAAGGTTAAGTATAACCATTCAGCGACGAAATTCAACCAGCATACTTGGCACCATGCCGCGTGGGGAAGGTTTATTTCATAATTGTAGTTAAGTTAGTTTTTTTGCTTTGTGAATATTTTTGTTGTAATCATTTTGAATAAAAATTAAACAGTTTTGTGTAATGATAATGAATATTGATCTGCAATAATGCACTAAGCAAACCGAGCCGAGTGTTTGCGTAGACCAAATTGTACGCAATCTAAAGGTGAGAGAGTTCGGGTGACGAAGCCGTCGACCGAACTGAATACTGACAACAAAAGTTAAAAAATATACGAATTTTGAAAAGATTGCATTTTCATTTAGATATTTAAAAAAAAATATGTTAAATCAAACCGTTTAGTATTAAAACGACCTTAAAATTGTTAAAGATAAGTCAATCTTAAGTCGCATACGACAAATGTTTGCAACGTCATAGCAATTATGCAACAAGTTTATTCAAAAAAATTACAAATACCTCTCGAGATTCGTCTTCAAACGCCTTAGAAGTACGAAAGTACGCTTCACAGACATATCTTCTTCGTTATTTTGATTTTAAAACAAGCTACCAAAGTGATTTTTGAGACCATGTGAAAATTAAGTTATACTTATCAAATGCTCTTACAAAATGTTCTACTTCAGAGGCACAATAAACATGAATATATTAAAATATTGGTAGCAGCAAGTTACTACAATCCGGACAAACATTATCCGCACTATTAATATAATATAACATGAAATAAAAACTTTAAAATGTTATACATAAAAGAAGCTAAAATAAAGGCTTTAAAAGAAGTTGCTCTGCTGTTAGATCTCATTTCTTTCATTAGCGATATCGTTTACGAACTTGACATTTTCAACGTTAAGATGCTATTGAATAAAAAGTTTTGAGTTAAAATTGTCGTATATCTATAAATGTCAATGATTTCATTTAATTTATAAATCATGCCTGTGAGAAGAATTTCATAACTTTAAAATTCCTGGAAAGCACCGCTTCGTTGTCAGTTTGTCCGACCGACTGGACGTGCTGTCAAAAATTGTCAAAACCCTATTTCAAGGATTTTGGTCGTATGTACTACTGTTACAGTCCACATTTTTATTACATTTACCTACCTACAGGCTCTTAAAATACTAAACTTCAAAATCTAAAAGTAAAATAAATAAAAATTAACAGCCTATTTTTAAATTGTCCCACTGCTGGACAAAGCCCTCCTCTAGATAGAGGGTATAGAGCATAGGCCCTCTCGGCCCATGAGCGCATTGGCGGCCTTCACATATCGCAGAAACATTATTTCTTAGATATGTAGGTTTCCTAACGATGTTTTCCTTTAATCAAAATTAAAGGCAAGCGTCCGAACACTAAGCTTTCACGGCTCTATTAAAATATTAATGTAAACACACTTTCATTTATCTGCAACATATTATTCTTGAAAAATGATTGTAAGCTAAAAATAATCTGCATCTATAAACTATCACTTTGACCATCGCTGTTCTAAAGATAGTTCATAAATTACCAAGCTATTTTTAAATGTTTATCCATTGGTGAAGAACATTTTTCTTATGGGCAGGCGACAGCGGTCGTTTATAATGAACTTTTCACGAGTCCATTAATAATAAGCACTGCATTCTCGGTTCAACACAGTTGCGACATTTTAAACAATGTTAGTTAGGAAACGTGCGGTGAATCCTAAGTTCGCTTGATAAATGAACTGAAGATCATTTGTTACTGTTAACTGTATTTAGAATCTAGTCAAAAAGTTAAAATAAATAAGTTACTGAAATCTGCCTCCGTGATAATACGAAAAAGTAGAAAAAAAAACCTAAACTCGTTTTAAAGATACAATATAAAATGCAATGGTACTAAACTTTAAAATTATTAATTGTAATCCGTGTCGTCTGTTTGTTTGATTCTTATTTTGAAAATCTGTCAGAAGAAGTTCACGCAACCACGGTAAATAAACTTAGTTTTAATTTATCATTGGTCTACAACTTGGTAATTTGCATAAATATCGAGCCTCCTGCCACCTGCATAGTGGCTCTCCAACTCAATAAACTAATAATATGCTTTAAAATAATACGGCTATTCAGTAAAACCTATTGTTTTACTCGTATTGTCCTAAACTCGATTAAAGTGAAGTTCGTAGCTTGCTTACGCTCTTTACAAACAACTGCTGAATGCTAATCTCAGTTTCTTATGACAATGCCTTTACATCGTTGAATCCTCCCTAATCAAATGCAAATTATAGTCTGTCAACCGAATAATAATCTGTGAATTAATATATCCTTGCTTCGTATTCCGAAATTTGATGAACTTGTATTATACCCACGCATTCATTAAGGTGCTTGTTTCAGATGGGCCGATCTATGCTTCCAATACTAATGCTGACAACGGTGGCACTCTCATCGAGCGACGTTCTTCCTATTTTATCCGATAAAGAAAATATAGAGCCGTTTAAAGTAGACGACCAAAGTGATGACAATATATTTATGAATAGTTACCAATCTAGAAACATACCCAACAATATTTTTTATTACAATAGAGCAGCTCGTGATAGTCTCGTGTCTGCACCTCATTTAAAGGAAATAACACAGGCTATTAAAAACGGCTACGAAATTGAGACAGACGGGAAAGATGCCAGCGAGATGTATAACAAAGATGAAAATTACGACGATGAAGGTTATAGGAAAGAGCAATGGCATAATTACCCGAGGCAATTGGATCGTCTTCACAATTTAGAGCAGATACGAGAAGAAACTCAACAAGCGTCACAACTCAAATACGAAGAGCCAAACGACAAACACTTTGATGACTTTACTGCTAAAGAATTCAGAGTGCAGAGTGCCGACGGTGATCGCAATATTTACGAAAACGTTGTAGCCTCCACCAACCCCTTCTTAGTTCTTAAGGTGCAGTTAACGTATTTACGGGACGACATGAACAGAAAGGCATTAAACCAATATCCCAATTTACTACCATTGCAATCTGATAACGATCAAGAGAGAAGTGCGATGGACAATAATTCATTTATGAAAGATATTGAATCTACAGCCAATTTAGTGAAAGTAAAGAGACAAGAACCTACCAATAACGGAGATAATGAAATTGCTGACGAGGATTCATTTCCCTCGGAAATAGGTGAGAAATGTATGAGACATAATGCTTTTTCAATTATAGCTAATTTGCCCATTTCTTTTGTAGCGTTAATTGAATAATATCAATAAGTAAAATGGAACAGATATGTTAAGTTATTTTTTCTAGGTTTTTTACATACTTTTTAAGTATATTTAATTTTTATATGAATATAATTATTTCCACCATTATTTAAAAGAATATTAAATTGATCAGTGATAAATTACATGACAAAATTAACAAATTTTTCGTGAATAAATATAGTATAATAGGTGCTAAATATCTTAATTTTAATCTATAGTATCTGGCAAGCAAAATACGGTAATTTTACTGTGTAACTCAATACTCTATGGCACATCTAAAATAAGCTGCTAAAATATTTCATTAATCGAAATCTACGGTTTTTTACCTAAATTTGTAATGGGGTATTAGGGTTCAATCAACTTTAAATATATCATATGTTTATTTGCATAACATTGACAAGTATTTTAGATTTATTATAATTAATTTGTAAAATTTGGGAAGAAGCACGTCTCTCACGGTAATGATAAATACATAATGATTTTTGCTTGACAGAAAATTCATCGGGCAGGAAGCAAGCGGTGAAGAAACGACTGTTCTCTCTCTGGAGCCGTCTCCAGAGTCTGTCACACAGGGGCCACGAACTTCACCATAGACGACACCTACACGCGTACTACGGTCTACCTGATACCAAAGGAAATGGAATCGTTACTGCGCAGACCAGGGCAACTTTTGTCAGACCACCAGGCTCCCCCTTACGATGGGGCTAAAAAACAAAATTACACAATAAAACGAACAATAATTATTATGTAGCTAACATAGCTTCCCTTTACACTAAATATGATATACTCGTAAATATATAATAAAGTACAAAATAATTTTGATCTACCTGTACTAAAAGAAAAAGTTACAAATAAATTACGCATGTCGTTGTTCGTCCGGAAAGTTCATGCCGATTGTTATTTGTATTTAAAGATGGCATTTGAGTAATAAAATGCAGACTTTAGTCATAACTATTAGCGATCCGTTTGCAGTAGAGGATTATTTACTGCTTTGTATATCCCGCACTCACGGTACACAAAGATTTTGCTTGCGTTTATAGCAAAAGTGCTCTTCCCAAGTAAACTGTGCTGCTCTAGGTTCAATACTAGTCAAGTAATAATAATCTCAAGAACAAAAACTCTCGGCTTGACCCCCCATCAACTTGAAAATCATAATAAAACAAAATAACATTAAATTCATTCGAAATAGAATTAGCAAATCTACTATTTACACAGTTGCAGCCAAAGGTGGCATCAATATTTCAACTTGTGCGTTTCAACTTGTGCGTTCCCTAGTAGTATATAAAGTATTAGCCATAATTTGACAAAGGATGCATCATTCGGAGCGTCTTTATCATTCGTTGTCATTCGTTGGCAAAGTTTTATATGATGTCAGATGAAGTCATATTAAGTTAAATAAGGGCAAAAGACATGACTTTAAAAATGTTTTAAACTTGTCTTGTAAGGTATAAAATGAAAGGCCTTACTTAGAGCTTTCCCACAATTTTCAGCGCGATGTTTACATAATCGAGTTGCAGTTTTTTATTTATTTATTTAGGTTCAACAACATTGGAAACATTAATCAAGCATAACTAATTGATTGAAGTAAAAATAACTTTATAAATGTTCCAACACTTAAAGGTGAACACAGCTTTCATAACATAAAACGTGAAACCGATTAATTTAATAACAGTCATCACAGAATACGATAACATAATAATAATAATAAAACAGTTAACAATATTTTCTTGGGATTATGCTTATTAAGACTACTAGGTCGATATATGAATAAATCGAACAAAATTGGCGTGAACTTCCCGGAAAACTGAATATTAGTTTATGCTGAATATTCTTATGTGTACGTTTATATTTTAATGCCATTACAGTTACGTTTGATTTTTTGATTCCAATACGATTAACGTGACGTAACGCTCAACGACAACGATGGAATAACTTGTATTTATATTTTTTTTATTTATGATTGTTAAACATTGGATACATAAACTCAAGTTAGGTTTAGTTGTTATTCATTAAAAATTGTAAAAATCTAACTAACCTGCTAAAGAAAAAACATCGGTTCTATATATCCTCGAATAAAAATATAATAAAGGAACAAAAAATATTTTACCAATAGTTGTTTACATTAATAGAAACAATATATATTTAGGAATACTAGCAGTAACGGTGTTTAGAACATTGTTTCGAAATATAATATGTAAATAAACAAAATGTATACCAGCATCAATGTGTATTTTTAATCTATTTTATTATTTTCACCACTTTTATTTTACTTCCCAGTATATTTTGGTATTTACGCCATCTGCTGTTGAATCTCTGAACTATGCTGATAATATACAGTTTAAAATGTCATTCACTTCATTATCACAATACTGTTTTATCCTTCTAGATCAAGGCATTATTTTTCTTAATATTAAATCTAAAAATTACTTATTACTCCATTAGAAGCTATAATTACAGCAATGGAAGTAAGTAAAATTATTTATTATTACTATTTCGACATAATTGTTATATTATCATCTTTTAGCCAGCTGTAGTTTTTTTTAACACTTATCATTGTTTTGTTTGACCCTTGATGTCATCGATAACATGTTTGTCAATTTACAATGATTGAAAACAGAATTATTTCAAAAAGTAAACAATAGAAAGTGAATAATTAATGCAATTGTTACTTTTATAACCTCACTTTATTCCTTTGATTTCCCTGTGGAAAAATACTAATACAAAATATTAAGTTCCATTAGAAATCCTGATAGATTTATCTGGATCGAGAAATATCCAAATAAAAATAGTATTGTAACGAATCAGTCAATACGAAATTTTAAATTTATATGGGTTTTTCATACCGTAATGTGATTGTAATTTTTTTTTTTCAATTTCAATGGATTCTATCTGGAGCAATAGCTAAATATCCTCTCCGTCCCACATAAAATCCAATGAGTTCATCATTTCTTTTCTCATTAATAAAATATTTAGATTTCCTGCTTCAAATACACAATTGTTTACAATAACTTCCAATCAAACAAGGGTTGCACAAAATATGTTTTATTTAATAATAAATAACTTATTAAACGACTGTAACCAAGCAAAGCGAATATCCATTTATCAGTCATTGTGTACGTTGTTTTGTTGTACAAATTGTCTTATTGTCTTATGTATTTCTAATGGTTAAATTCACGTTTGTTAACAAACAAAAGACGATTCAAAATTGATTGATGAGAATAATGTGGAAACGTTTCCAGGAATTCGAAACCACAACTGTACTAACCACAAACTTTGTTCGAGTGCGTTGTTGTTTTGCAAAGCTCGTTCTTACCACACTTCCCACATCACAACTTGAATGGAAACGTGGTTTTTGGTTTCCATTTCTAGAATAAACATATGTAAATAGAAGCAAACCAAAACCAATAATATCTTTTTCACGCATAGATATGTTATTTGTTATTCCTTATTTCATTATTTTATAATATTGGTGAATAATAAATATTTAAAAATGTATCTTTTACTTAATAAAGATTTGCAATGTGCTGAATCGTTAAAAATGTATGTAAGTTCGTCCGGATCGTTAAAAATAATAATGCCAGATTATTTCAAGTAACAAAATAATAATCTGATTTGTATTAATACTTTTTCATTGCTGCTTATAATCTATATGAATAATTTCAAATATATATTGAATATTAATAAGGTAAAATATCCTCAAAGATCCGCAGGAAAAGTAACTAATACGGATACAGACACAGACGTTCTTTTTCTTTTTCCCTCGAATATCCGCGGATAAGGATACGGATCCGGATATGTTACATCACTAATAAAAATACACGGAAATAAACAAAATATTTCTCGGACAATTTTCAAGGCTGCGATACTATAATTTCCAATGGAGTATAAAGATAACTGGCATAAAGATGATACACAACTGCCTCCGTACTTCAATGGAGTAAGCCTATATTTTAAATATAGGAAGATGTTGTGGGTTCGAATCCCACAGAAAACAGTAACTTTGTATATTTTTTTTTATTTACGTAAGGGTTATACGAGCTGATCACCTGGTGATCGGGCATTATAAAGTCGGTACCGAATTTCAAGAACATCTCTAACAGTCGTTATAAGGATGTCAGTGTCATTAAATATCCTGACAACTAATCTATCCTTAGAATACAGTTTATCGTAATAAGCGTAAAAAAATAATAATAGGTCTTTACCTATGAAATTGCCGATCAAAAAATCTTGTATGAAATAAATGAAGTACTTTTTTTAACCTTTATATTTTTGTTATTCAAAGTAATCACCCATGCAATCGACGCATCTTTGTCAACGCATTGGCATTTATTGATGCACTTCTTGTAACTTGTGGACGGGAGGCAACAGACTCTTCTAAGGAATTTCTTACTGCTTCTCGCAAATTGAATTTTTTACCCACCAAAAAGTTTTCTAAATTTTGGAAAAAGTTATAGTCGTTAGGTGCAAGGTCTGGTGAGTATGGCGGATGAGGGAGAGCCTCCTACCCCAGCTCTTTCAGCTTGAACACTGTCTGTTGCATAATATGTATGGGGTCACGCGTTGTCATGAAGGAGCAGTGGGACGACCGATTGACCAAAGCTGGTTGCAGATGCGCAAGCATCTCCATCATTATCTTCAGTTCTACACAGTCTATGTCTGCAGTAAAGCTCATGCCGTTTGTAATAAGCTGTGGTGAATCACACCCACGCTAGACCACTAAACTGTGACCATTACCTTTTTAGGGGTCATTTTTGGTTTAGGGCATTGCTTTAGTGTTGAAAAAGGATCTAACCAACTTGCTGAGTGCTTTTGATTACCGAACAGAATCTATTTTTCGTCGCACGTAACAATTGGGTTAAAAATTTCTTCATTTCCTTGCCTGTTGAGCAGCGCAAAGACTCAACGCGTACGTTTCGCTAGCGATCGTTAAGTTCGTGGGGCACCCATCTATGAAGCTTTTTTACCCTGCCAATTTGTCGCAAATGAATAAATATTGTTTTGATCAAAATCTGCTGCTGCTAGCTCAGCCGTAGATTGAGTTTCGTCAACTTCCACAATCGCCTTAAATCCATCATTCTTGACCAAAGTCTTCGAACGACCACGAGCGTCAGTCACATCAAAATTTCCAGATCGGAACCGGGAAAACCAATAACGGGTTGTGCGTTCGTTTGTACAGTTGTCTCCGTAAACGTTTTTGATGTTACGTGCCGTTGGTGCCACGACGAAACTCATATTCCATAATTACACGAATTTTTAAAGTAAAGTATCCATAATGACGAAAAATGTAATGCAATGTAATGAAAATACAATGCTAATCAATAAACAAAAGACTGAATTTGTAAAAAGAATGTCACGTTTTTAAAACAAAATTAATTTGAATTTAGAATGACGGCAATTTCATAGGTAAAGACCTCCTAATATTTAAGTAATATATGGTGTTATTAGAAGCTAACCCCAGTAATTTTGGTACTAAGGCTAGGAAAGAGAAGAATATAAATATAATTTTTGTATAAAGAAATGATGACAATCGACTGTTACCTAACGCTAAGCGATTCCGTCGCTTATGGACTCGCATAACACTCGAAGAGTTGTGTGTGCTTTACTAACCTGTAAAATTAGATGGAACGGGCTATTAATTAGGGTTGGTTAGGAATTATTTAAAAAAATTAGGAGAAAAGAGTGGGAAAAGAGGGTAGGGAGAGAAGAAACCCTCAAAGTAATGCGTACTTTATTATATGCCGGCTTTTGGGATTGGTGGTGACACTTTTTTGGCCGAGTGACCTTAGAGGTGCAGCCGCCTTAGAGACAAGAACCGTATGAAAGATATTATGCTCTATAACATCCGAATACCTTATACTGTCGAATATAGTATGCTCATTGAATTTATAATGCGACTAAATTGTATGAAATAGAGACGACTGATTAAAGTCCATGTAATTATAAATAATATTTTCAGAGCAATAATAACACCATGTATACATAAATGCGACATATATAATGTATTTTATATTATCTCGATGACCGGTTAGCGTAGTTGCTAACACATTAACTGTGGCGTCAAAGGTCATGGGTTCGATTTGCAAACAAATATTTGTACGACCGACAAATAGTTGTTTCGGATCTGGGTGTTTGTTTTTTGCGATTTATGTTTGTAAAACGTAACACAAGACTATGATCTTATAATAAGCTTAGCGCTTTTAAAAAATCTGGGCAAATGTACTACATTCTTACTAATTGTATTAAGTCGAAAATTATTATATCAATTTTACGACTCATGAGCGTCGTATGTTTTTAATAAATGCGTTTTTATATCCTCTCAGTATTGCTAAATTAACGAAAAAAAGCAACGAGATTAAGACGTCTGATATAGAGTATAAACACGTCATTTGTAACGTGTTAGAGCAAAACGTTTTATTCGACTCTATTTGCTCCAATCAAGCCGCTTGATCGAGAAAGTACTTAGTATTTATTGTCAACAAGTTTATTGTCCGTCAAATCCCTAATCCCGACCCAATCATATCTAATAAACCTAGTATTTCTTTCCTTTAAACCTTACTTAGGTGGGTAGCCGTGCAACTTTGTATGCTTTCTGGCTGTCGTCATGCTCTTGGCGGGTTCGCGCCGCCTTACACCTGAAGCGCATACCCTTCGAAGAGAAGAAGGTGGACATTGTACGCGAGATGCGCCATCTCACGGAGGAATACCGAACTATCAACCCGTCGCAGAAGGTCCCAGCCCTTGTCATAGGTACAGTATATATAAGACTATTTGTTACTCTTAAAGTATTATTAAAAATAAATATTGATTTACTGAGTAAAAACAATCTAAAGTAAAAAAATATTACATGAATCATATTCATCAGAGCGGACACGGCGAGGCCGGAGTGAGACGGAATACGGAGGGCTGGTCGACGGCCTCGCGTGTACCAGCTGATCACAGCCGCCACACTCCACTTAATTATTGGAAAATTTGACCTAAATGTCCCTAATTTTATTACATAAATATGATGAAAATCATACCAGTCACCATGTATGGAGATGACATTAGTTTGGTTGATACTTTGCATTATTCAGCTCCGACTACAGTTTATTTAACTGTCGAAAAAAAATGCCTAAAAAAGTTGATCATATAATAAAAACATATTTTTACGATTCGTCCTTATGAATTTTGACACGCTATTAGGTACACAGACAGATGTGAACAAATTTACCCTCAAGGTCAATTATCGTTTGAAAAATCTCTGGTTTGGATTTTAACCGACCTCACGATAATCATGGACAAGTTAAAAAACAAAGCTAATGCAAATATTAAAACAATTGCTTTTTTGATTATATACTATGTAACTATTGAGATCTAATTATATATTTTTGAGGAATTATTGCATTTAAAATGAAAAAAATATGGGACCAAATATCTTACAGAGGCGAAGGTAATATTAAAAATATGCTGCGTTATTTATTTATCAATTAATATGTTAATCATGTAGAAAAAAGACATGTCAATTTTATGAAAGCCCGTGTACATATTCTAAGACCTCAAAGTATAATAATCCAAGAAAAAATATACTCATTTTTATGGAACGCAAGAAAACCGTCTCAAAACAAGGTTACGTGTAATGCGTATGAAAATTTTATCGCTAATTATAATAAATACTTAACATATGCCAGATCCATTTACGTTATGCTCGATGCTGCATTATGGATTTAAATCAAATGTGTAATACAACGTAATAGCCTATTTTTATATTATCCCACTGCTGGGCAAAGGCCTCGAGGGCATAGGGTTTAGGGCACCACTCAGCCGAAGTGCGAATTGGCGGACTTCACATATCTCAGAAATATTACTTCTTAGATATGCACTTAAAATTCCAATGAGAAAATTAACAATTTCATTGGTGTCAGCACTGGGGATCGAACTGAAGTTCGCCTTGGGTTAACGTAATTAAAAGCAAGCGCTCGGCCACGGCTCACAAACGGGTGTAGCTTCTTAGATATTCAATAATTAGTATTAACAAATTACGTCAAAATTAATGTCGAACCTTAGTGCGTCGGCACCACCTTCATTTTATCTTGTTTCAAAAGAATTAATTATTACCATATATTTCTTTATTCGCGCTTTGAAACTGCAGCAATTTATATTTGACAAAAGATTAGCAGCTTATATTACTGTCTGTTGTTGCATATCAAAATAAAAATCAACCTTAAAAACCTTTTTTTATCAAATTTACTCTAACTTAGTTCTTGATTGTTTGGCGCTGACTCAAAATTACTTAAGTATACTTATATTAGTTTAAGAACTTACTCTTGTCATAAAGGTAAAGGTGGCCGTAGTATATGTTGTTTGCTTATCAATTTGTTTATAATATTCCACTAATATTACAAAATTAGTATCTGTTAATTCAATTAAATAAAATCCTTTTTAAAAAAATATGGAATTTAGTCTAAGAAATGGGGGTTGGGATGGGGTTAATATAACGATACAACTAAAAACAATACGATAAATGTCTACTCATTTTGCAAGGTGGGCCTGAACTGACTATTGATGCTACTACTAACTTTTTACAATTCTTTTATTGCTAACTATGCAGCTTATGGAGAATTTTAGTTAAGAGTACAGCCATTTAATAGCTCCCACGATAAGGTGAGTCTTGTATGCTGAGAATATATTTCAGTAGTAAAACTCCTTAATATATCATTCATATGTAAAGAACTCTTTGTTATTATATATCAATACATAATTATCAAACACTCCAAACAAAAATGCTATAGTACAACACTAGTACATCTTCGCTAGATTTTGCATAGTCATAAATAAGGTAGCAGTTATTTCTTTTCAATTAAACCGCAAAGCTATTGAACATATCGCGGGATAACTACTCGTAGGAGAGTCACGTCGAAGATGGGTATTAAATGTATTAATTTCTGACATTGGTCTGTTGTGTTCTAAGAAACGGACTTGTCGTTTTTATGTAGATGTGTTACAATATAAGCAAGGAATATTTTATGAAGTATAAAAAAATTATACGATTATAAAAAAAATAAAAAAAAAATTCGTTCCACCCCAACATACATTTATGCAAATAATTTTATAAATAGTCTTTTTATAAGGATATAAAAAGATATATTACCAAATACATAACATATGGAGATAGTTATCTGGAAATTTTACATAGTACATGAAAAAACACTTACAAATATGCAAGCGTGAAGAAAAACGCTGATAGTTTATTAAATTTTAAGGTTGCTTGCACACCCTTGCCAAAATATGCTCCTAATCCTTTTATACATATTGTAGTATTGCTGGTGCTAATATATCTAAGAAACATCTGTATGTTGTAATTAATACACTGCTTTAAATATTTTAGTTTTATTTCTTGAGAAAAAATATATTGAGTGATTTTTATATTTCACTTCAACTCGGGCGAAATGTTTTTTTCATTGCTACGATTTATGGCACAGGAAAAGTTGGTTCTAAGAGTAAAAGGAAAAAAAAATACCATTATTTGTTTTACACATATTTATTGGAAAAATACTTTCTTTTTATACATAGGGTAGATAGCAAACAAGCAAATAACTCATCTGATAGTAAGCGATCCCGGCCACCCCTGGACTCCCGCAATACCAGAAGAGATGCAATAGCGTTACCGGTCCTTAAAGAAGATCTGTAAGTTGGAATGCTGGAAATTCCGCTGGCGACATTTGATTCCACAAAGGTATTGTGGGTGATAAAAACGATGAAGAAATCGTACAGCGGTGGATCGCCAATCACCAAGGTGACAAATTTGGTATTTCGCTGTAGCGTTGAACAATTAATCTGAATACTTCAAGTAGTTAATAAGGCAAAGGATGCTAAGAAACACAATGTTTCTTTGCAGTGCTAAGAGATGAATCCGATTGAAAAGAACTGGACCATCTATGATTCGACGTAGGATGAGACCAGAAACTAAAAGTGGGTCGTATCTCTAATATATCGCAGAGAGAAAACTTTTTTAATTGCCATAAAAAGAGGAGCAATTTTCGAGGAGTGAGGCATTAAGTAATTATTATTTATTTTATTTGCTAAAAAGATTGCTATTTTTATTTTTATTAAAAATATGAAACAATAAATGTCGGGATCTTCGCGATCTTCACAGTTTGGAATAAAAACATAAGAAACTGACTTAAACGTTGCTCACGTATAAATCAGTCGTATCCTTTTCAGAGCGGTGGAATAGATACGACTAAGAGGCACGTATTTAGTTTTGTGAAATGACTTGAGTGGTAAACATAAAGCACAGAGAAGAAGTTATATTTACTAGTTTTTTTATTTATATAAAGCAGTATTTTATTAGGTAAAGAAGTAATAGCTTTTTATTATACTAATATTATAAACACGAATGTTTGTGCGGATAGATGGAAGGATTTTTATTGCTCTTTCAGGAAAAAAAAACTAATAATACAGTTCATATTATATAACAATAATATAAAGGGTATAATATATAGATTTTTCTTTTATAATATATAAATTATAGTCCAATATATGTGAAAGTTGCAGTTTTACGCTTGTATTTATTTGCGGAGAAAATTAATTGTTGTACAGTAAGTTTAGTAGCTGGATTGTTTTTGAAAACTCGAGTGACACTGCGAGGCGAAGTTAATAGAAAATGAAATAAAGACTGTTATCATCGACAACTGTTTCCGTGGCATAGACACACCTGTGTTACAAACATGGGGGATGTCAGTGCCTCCTTTGCCTTGTCGAGTTCAGATACCAGTCGCTCTGTGTCATAATTGATGTGCAAGTAAACCAGCAACTCAGAAAGTGATAACCACTATGTTTTATGCTGACATGATGCAGACCGGTGGTATTTCTCTGGGTAGGCATGGCTGTGAAAAAAGTGCATGAGCTGTGACAATATATAATGCTTTACTATCTCAAACTTAAATCTAATTTATTTTCATATCAAAAAAGAAATATGTAACTTTTATTGTAATATTCATTGATTTATTTATTCTTTATTCACCGGTTTTTCTGAGTTGATTTAAAGCAAGCTTTTTAAAAAAAGCTCTAGGAGAACATTGAATGAAGATTCAAAGAATTTAAAGAACAAAATTATAGAGGAGCTTCGGTATTTTGTTGGTTTATATTTGGTATCTTGGTTAAGTTCACTTGTTTAGAATTAAGACCGAATTGGAAGATGACCTAATTTTAATCCTATTCTTCTCCTTACGGCAGTTACAGCGAACGATCGTGTTCATTTTGTACGATTATTTGTTTAAGAATTTTTTTCCAAATGTAAACAATTTTTTTCTCTATTTACATGAGGTGAAGTACATTTTTTATTGCGTCTTTACGTCTTTTACGATTAGTCAGTGCCTCGACTTCATAGTATAAGCAAATTATAAAGATAAAATGTTGCGTTCTCCG
>JAOCPS010062355.1:0-16378 GCA_025505425.1 Graphium colonna | reverse complement strand
CACTTTATACGTAATGGGAAATCAAGGCCGTGTTAACCGGAGCTGCAAGGGATGCGGGTCACCCGGGCGCACAAGCTGATCGCCATATACACATACCATGGGCAATCGGTTAGTTTTGAAAATTATTTAAAAATATTAACACGAAAATGTCAAAAGTTCAAGTTGACATGATGGTCGCCAACCCTTGATAGGAGAATGCACCCAAGGAAGGAGAAGTAGTTCCACAAGGCTTGCGTAATTGACACTTATTGTGCAAACGGAGCAATTAAATAATGGTTCTTATTTGCGGTTTTTTATAACAATAAAAAAGTAAGTTATTTTTACTTTGGGTCGGAGCAGTGGCGGTTTATCCTTTAGGTAAATTATGCACGTGCCTAGAGGCGAGACATTAAAAAGAGGCGCGCGAACAGAATTTTTTGAGAAAACTACTTAAAAGACGTAACTTCATAAAAAAATTGGAGTATTAGTAGACTATACAGAAAGGAAGAAGGGAGGAGAGATGTTTGCCTAGGGCGCCGTTGACATTTAATCCACCACTTGGTCGGTTAAATTATTAATTTAACTAAATAAAATTACTGATCGTCGTCTCTGCAGATAGGATGTAAGTTTGTCTTGGCAGAACAACGCTCAGATAAATAGGTCCACCCTTGCCAACCCTTATGTAGGTCATTGACGAGACGTTCATATGGATGTAGTGGCGGAAAACTGTTTGCGAGTTATTGCGACAAGATGCGACCTTAAATGTATGGCAAAATGCGGCTAAAATACAAGATTTAGAAAGACATCTAAATCTCGGCCGCAACCACGGCGTTCCATGATATAAACACAAGAAATCTCAAAAATAATACAGTGTTACCTCCAGGTCCTTTAAATGCACGCTTGCTGCAGCAACATCGACGCATATTGTTTTTACAATCATACGTTTTGATCTCTTGACAAATGTCTTCAAGGAAAATTCCTTTCCAACTCAAATTGAAATTTAAAATTCGCTTGTTCATACAAATGTTTATGTGTTATTATGAAACATTAAAGTAATTTTATTCAAAAAATATTATCTTGCTCGGGAAAATGGATTCTGTTGAGAAGAGCGGCAAGAACTTAACAGTTGCTCTTTTTAAAACAATGATGTTGATTTATATGTCTGTGTTACAATCCTTTGTTTTGACCTACGTAAGTATAAATAGCATTAATTCCATGCATAATAATAAGTCCGCAAAATATTTAACAATTGTATAATATGCTTTACGCAGAAATACACTCGTATAGCCCTATCTATGCCAACTCACGAGCACATCCTTCAAGTCTGGCAAATCATAGGAATGGATATACAATTTTTGTCATACATCGGCATTAAGATTGAAGTCAATGGTGCACGCTTCAGAGTCAATCCTGTGAACGCTCGTGTCCTACAAGGCTGCATGCTAACGCCAAAACCGTTCCTTTTTCAATTATTCTTTGCGCGTTAGTAATATTTTGTGTTATGCAGAAATTAGCGAGGAAAATATTTTTCAGGATTGCATTGACGAGATGAAACAAATATTTTATCTGAGCGTTGCGAAATCTCAGATTATGGTCGGTTGTCTAAATTTGGTCTAATTTAACTAATATAAAAAAAGTCATTACTAATATTTCTCCAATTTAAAAACAATTAAGTTATGGCCCCAGGAAGGCTATGTTGGCTTCGAAATATCGCATGTAGTATAACAAAATGCAAATTCCGTATCACTTGGAATACTGTGTTCACTTTTGGTCTGGTACATATATTTCACCGATTTTCATAAAAATTATATGGGACTAATCCGATTTACGTTAATAATCGGGCCAAATACATAAAAAAAGGTACATAAAATCAAACAAAATTATAACGTCCTTCTCTTTTTTAAGTCTGTTAACAAATATGTTATGTATACTATTTTAGAATATGTAGTAATTAAAACACATAATTTGATTTTATTTATTATATCACAATTTTAAAAGACTTGTGTAGACATATAATATTTTTTTTTGTTTTTTTTTCGCGGGCATCATCACTGCTGACCAGAAGGGCCCGTAGAGAAAAGTAATGTGTTATTGTAGAAGGGCCTCTGCAGATCCGACGGACTTGAGGTTGTCGGCCCTTAGGGCGTCTGGCCTAAACCTCGTTTAAGAGTGACTAGCTCGAGGGCTCCCAGAGGAAACCTCAGCTCAGGCCGCCACTCTGCGTGTATTACCGGATTGGAAAAATTAAAAACAAAATATCTTTTTAAATAATATTATAGGAATTTTCAAGTAGGTTAATTACTTTTAATTTCCATCAGTACAATATTCATTATTTTGATCCTTTGTTGTTAGGTTATTCTTATGAAGATTTTCTGTACTATGCGGTATATTTAGACAAAAAGTATATATGTTACAAATGTAAACAAAAACTTCCTCGATAATTCAAATTTTATATACAGGGTATATTATAAGTATATATAAGTAAAATTTTGCCAATTTCCTATTTCATATTACATATGAATATTCTTGTGGATTTTTTTCCCTATTTAATCTGGCAACCTTAAGAGATTTATATGTTATATGTTTACGTACCTTAAGAGCGTTATATGTTTACGTACGATACATATTAAAATAAGAAAATAATATAAAACAGTAAAATTAATTAATTACTAATGAAACGATATTCCGTCTACTTTTTTAAGTATTTCGGAACGGTTTTTGCAAGGATCAATAACACAAGTCGACATTATTTAAGAAAAAAACTGACAACTAAGTGATGTATTGTCCGCTCAAAGCTATGTTTCGTACTGATTGGTGATTCTATTTACCGACTAAACGTCTATTCACCGCACTGGCATCAATATTCTGTCATTGCGCTCTATCTGTATTATTCTCTAATCTGAGATTCCATTAAAAATGAAAATATTAAATAAACTCCTTAGTGATGCAAACAATCTAGATTTTGGTCCCTTAATAGCGGCTTCTGCAGCTGATGAGAAGATAGCTACTTTAAATGACTTAGTCGGGTTATTTAATGTTCATGCTCCCGCAGTTAAAAAAAATTAAAGTATCCACCGGCCTCTTGTGTTACCGATGTTGTTCGTAAGGCTAGGACCAGACGTAACTGAGCTTTTTCTCCTTTCAAAATGCAGCGAACGGAGGCAAACTGGACTGCTTATAAGGATTTGCAGAAATAGATGCAATCAAATGGTACGCGCAGCCAAACGCCGATATGTTATTTATAATATTACCAATTATTCACCAGCTGACGTGTGGAAATTTCTTAACTCTCTCGGTGTCACTAATACATCCGGTGAAAATTGTGGTCCATCTATTTCAGTTTCTCTTGAGGATATCAACCAGCACTTTGCCTCTGTTTCTAAAATGGACCCCACCACTCGTACTCAAACTACAGCATATATTTCGTCTATCACTTCTCCTTACATCACCGAGTTTCACTTCTCTCCTGTTGATGAGGACGAGGTCAAGAAGTCTATCTTGGCTATCAAATCTAAGGCTGTGGGGTGCAAAGATATAAGTAGAGCTATGATAACCACCCTTTTAGACATCCTATTCCTGACGATTACTCATACTGTAAATTTCTCTCTTAGCTCAGGTGAGTATCCAAAGGTTTGGAAAAAAGCTTTCATACGGCCTCTTCCTAATGTTACTAATCCATCATTACCTAACCAGTTTAGACCTATATCAATATTACGTTTCCTCTCTAAAATTTTAGAATCCTGTGTTTTTAAACAAGTCTCAAAATTTATATATGAGAATAACCTACTGAGTCATTTTCAGTCCGGGTTTCGTTCTAGACACAGCACCTCAACTGTTTTACTTAAAGTCACCGACGACATAAGATTGGGTATGGATGACAAAAAGGTAACAGTAATGGTGCTGGTCGACTTCTCTAATGCGTTTAACACATTTGATCACGACATCTTTCCGTATTAGCTCGCTTTCGTAGGCGATAGCAATCGGTACACATCGGATAAGCGTCCTCAAAATGGGCGTAACTTAAGTCTGGCATACCGCAAGGCAGTATACTTTCTCCTATTATCTTCTCAGTTTTTATAAACTCTCACATCCTGTATCAACTGCTCGTACCATTTGTAAGCTGATGACTTACAATTATATATCCAGACTGAAATTGCCGATATCCATAAAGCAATTGCTGGATTAAACATGAATCTGATTGCTATTAGTGATTGGTCAGAGCGCTATGGAGTATCGGTCAATCATAAGAAATGCCAAACTATGGTTGTAGGAAGTTCACAAATGATAGGTCTCTCCATCGTCTGAAGAATTTTCTTTCCTTTAAGATTAAGCTCATGCTTGTGCATGCCCTTATATTCCCCATTATTGATTACGCAGATGTGTGCTACCCAGATTTACGTGTAGAACTTCTTAACAAGCTGAAACGCCTTCAAAACAATGGGATCAGATTCATTTTCGGACTGCGTAAAACATTACCAAGTATCGCTTACGCCTCAAATGGCTCTCTGTAAAGCGATCCAACAACTCCGTCTTACCTCAAAATAATTTTCAATACCTCTCTATAATGAAAGAGCTCTCCGTTCTTCAAATAATCTGAAAATCACTATTCCTCAACCCAATACTAGTTTCTTCAATAACCCTTTCACCATACAGGTGACACTACTTTGGAATTCGTTGCCTAAAAACATACGCAGTGCCCCATCAAAAGCCTCGTTCAAACGTATGCTTCGTGACTTTTACCTAAACAAATTTGAATAAGTTATTGCTCGTTTCTATGCTAATTCTACTGTAAGTTATATATGTATGAGTATATATGTGTATGTGTATGTATGTATGTATGTATGTATGTATGTATGTATGTATGTATGGATGTGTATTTGTATGTATGTGTGTATATATGTATTTAAATGTATTTGTATGTAAATATGCGTATTTGTGCATATATGTGTATGATAAATGTATTTGTAATAATAATTATTTCATCATTGCACCTATCACAATCGATCTCCACATTATGGGTTGACTGGGAGAGAATGCCTAAAGCGTGACGTCCGCCCCTTGTAATACTTGTATTTAAGTTATTGCAATAAAGAATAAATAAATAAATAAATATTATTATAAATCTTACTTCCTCTTGTTTGATCAAAAGATAAGTAACATACTGATAGGATAAAGTTACAACTACAACCCTGTATAATTGTAAAACTATTCTAAACAATTTATTATGACAAGGGGTATCCGGATTTTATGCTATCCGGTTTGTGAAAAAAATGATTATTATTCATTAATAAGCACTAAAAAATTTGTTTTTTGTACACATTCCTTTGATTAAATGAGATATTAAATCCTACTTTGAATCGAAATTATCTTTATGGTGATAGTGGAAGAGTCAATTTTAATACGTCGAAAGGAATATTACCCTATATTCTGATAATTAATTAATAGATTATATTGTAAATATCTTTCTTTTGAGTATTATATACCTCCAGTTTGAGAATTTTTATAGTAGTGTCGGTAAGTTTATCAAATTTACTGTAGGTAGTCACCCAGCCAGATTGTCAATGTCAAAGTCATATGTCAAAATAGTGAATTCTCTTATTATATTTAAAGGAAATTAAACGTACGTAAAACACGCAATTTGATACAAAAGGAAAAGGATATATTTCATACGAAGATTTTTTAATTTTGACTTTGTACACAATAATAATATTATTATTTCCTCAAATATCATGTTAGTATAAAATAAAAGTTCCACCACTATATATAAGGATATGTTGATTTTTACTGCATTATGATTTGTTTGTTTTCTAGATGACTGTGATGCGATGGACAGTGCATATCGAGGGTGGCCCACGAAGGGTCAATCATGCAGCTGTATGTATCGGCGACAAAATATTTTCTTTCGGCGGTTACTGTTCTACGGAGGAATATAAAGATTGGGAACCTATTCCTATTCATGTCTTAGATACTTCTACTTTAAGGTGGGCTCCTGTACATTACAGAAAAACACACGGTATGCCGTTTCAAAGATATGGCCACACAACAGTTGCCTATCGTGACAAGGTCAGTTGTTAATAATTACACTATACATATTTGTTTGAATTGCAGATTAAGTTTAGAATTTTAATTACATTGCTTTAATATATAATTTGTTTTTCTAGGTATATATGTGGGGTGGAAGAAATAATGCTGTAGCTTGTGATACTTTATTTTGTTTTGATTCAAAAACATTAGAATGGAGCACACTAGCAGTGACTGGTATGGTCCCTTATGCCAAAGATGGTCATTCTGCATGTGTTGTTAAAAATAAAATGTATATCTTTGGTGGCTTTGAATATCTAACTGACCAGTATTCACAAGAAGTTCATTGTTTGGACTTAGACACACTGCAATGGAGGTTTGTTGATGTACGAGGTACCCCACCATCACACAGAGATTTCCACACAGCTGTTACAGTAGACCACCGAATTTATATATTTGGTGGACGTGGAGACTTGAATAGTCCATATAACTCTCAAGAAGAAGTTTACTGCCCACAAGTGTATTATTTAGACACAATTAAGGAAGAATGGGTTGTAGCAAACCCACAAGGTATCTGGCCTGAGGGCAGGCGCAGTCATTCAGCCTGTAAGTAAAATTTGCTACTTGCCTAAGTTTTTGCTAATGGGGAATCAATTTTGTTAAATTTATTTTAAGAAATAATTACAATTAGCATTTGAACAGTAATTACAATTAGCATTTGAAATTACATATAGAATGAAAATTATATTGAGAAACACTATTCTCTATCTAATACAAATTAATGTATATTTCAGGGTATAATCATGGTTTTATGTATATCTTTGGTGGGTTTAATGGTAACACAAAAACTCATTTTAATGATCTATATAGATATTCAATTAACGGAAATTATTGGGAATATATTAATGTCAAAGGTACTAAACCATGCAAAAGAAGAAGGCAAGCTTGTCTTCTGTACAACAATATTGTATATCTATTTGGTGGAACAAGGTATGCAAACATTTTATTATTGTATTTAAAATAAGACAACCTTAATAAAAAAAATATTTAATTTAACACTTAATTCAAAGGCTTTTTTAAAGAAATAGAACTTCTTATATAAGAGAAAATTAATTAACTATGAAACATCCTAACTTTCGCTATAAATAAAATAGATTGATATAGTTATTTTAAACTGAGTATTTTTATGCACATTTAAATAAAACTTTGTTTACTTAACTAGTAAATTCATTCCATTAGAAATATTATCCTTTTGTAAGACAATTTTCAAATATGACTCATTTAACTCAGTCACCTTTGGACATGGAGCATGGAGTTTTCCATTGGATTCTTATTTACAGTGTACAGTGTACTTCACCATCTCAATCTTTAATAATGTAGTTAGTAGTATTGTCTTTATGGTAGTTTATTCAGCAGATGTTTATTGTTACCTATTTTGATTTGTGCCAAATATGTTTCCATTATGGATTTATTCAATGACCAAGATGTGATTGATGCAGACTGTAAGATATTGGCTGTGGCATTACTGGGCACTTAGTCATTTTTAGGTTTCTATACCTTAATAGGAGAATAGAAACCCTAGAAATAAGATCCACTTTCTTGTCTTTATATGTCTTTCCATCAAGACCTTTTTTCTCAGGAATGGATAGAGGTGTAACATTAAAATTAATACTAAATGCTAAAGTTGGCTGATATTTGGAGCTATGAAAATATCAAAGAGCTGTGACAAGATATGGCTGTTTATTCCCATACATTCTCAAAGGAAATCAAAGCTCATAAAATACTCCTTGTTTAGCTAGAGTTATCAAATTTGGCAACAAGCAATCCTTTGGCACTAGTAAAAGAAAAAAATTCAAACTATAAATCATTAATTACTTAACCAATTTTTTTATTATGTTGTATGGTAATCCGCATTTCTTCAGTAACCTTACTGGAATTGATGCCACATGCTCTTTAGGCAACCGGCCTTCTAAATATGGGGGTTCTCTTCTTTTATTAACCAACTTTAAAAAGAGAAGAGGTTATATGTTTGACTATATTTTTTTATGTATGTGTCCGATTTCTCTGCAATTATCCTAACAGTGCAAAAATGTTTTTATCTAATTACGATCACTATGCATGTAGCTGTGTCATTTGTTGCACATGTCTATATCAGGTGTCTGAATTTGTTTCTATGCATCTTGTTGGACCCGAGAACAGAAATTACACTCACTCAGTACTTGGTCCCTTTTACAGTCTTAAGATATCAGTCAGCTATTAAGCTAGTTTTGACTCTATCCTTGTTATTCATCCCACTCGATATTGTTGCATGGTGTTTTACGATTTCTATTATCACATACGCTCCTCGCCAAATATTAACTAAATACCAGTTTTTACACAGAGCGACTTATCTGACCTCCGTAATCCAAAAGTATAAATTGATTTCAAATAATGGATTAATAGTCAGCTTATTTCTGGCATCCTATAACGACTTTCAAAGGGGTTGATAACGGCTGGGGCCAACTTTTTACATGCATGTTTCTTTTTACTTTTCAAGCAATCATTGTCCCCCCTCGAGATTTGAACCCATGACATCCGGTTTGTGGTCGAAAGGACTTATACAGTTACCGCGGATGCGGTTCCTAACATTGCATGTTTTCAATCAGCCGCTATAAACATGCTATGGTTTATTCGGGGATCCTTGTGGTACCGTTTACTTTTTATTTGGTCTCATCTGGTTCTGGGCCATTACCATCTCAATACAATTGTTTTCCATCCCATTACTATTTTGTGACGAGATTCATCTTTTTTTATCTTGACCATATGAGTACTGATAGGCTCCTGCCGAGATAATAACTTTGCTTTCTGCCCTCGTAATCTTTCAAGTATATGATTTTTGCAATAATATGCTGAAGCTAGAAAATATTTCACATTACAAAATCCAAAAGTTAAAACCATGTAACATTATAAAGCTAAAAATTTCTTTGTTTGGTTGAACGCGCTAATCTCAAGAACAATAGGTCCGAATTGAAAAATTATTTTAGTCTTGGCTAATCCATTTGTTGAGGAAGGCTTTAGGATATAGATCATCACGTTGTGACCAATAGGAGCTAGCTTATTTATATTTAGAAATATTTATTTACAGCCCATGCCCACATACGAATGTTCGACCGGCGGTCAATACCGATCAGTCTGAGGATCCGGAGATACTGATAGACAACGGCGACCTGCACTTGCTGGATTACTCGCCTACTTTGAAAACCCTATGTATTCTTAAAGTTCTAGAACAAGGCCTGGATCAATCTTTTCTACCACGTGATATTATGTA
The DNA here is from genome assembly GCA_025505425.1 of Graphium colonna. Classification (NCBI taxonomy): domain Eukaryota; kingdom Metazoa; phylum Arthropoda; class Insecta; order Lepidoptera; family Papilionidae; genus Graphium; species Graphium colonna. The sequence goes on along the minus strand of JAOCPS010062355.1, from coordinate 7,071 downwards.
TGTATATCCGGTTTTTTATTACCTTATTGTCCGACGCCTTCTATTCACATGAAAATTATAAACCTTTAGTAATCATCATCCACTACTAAAGGTAATAAAAAATATTTGCCTTGATTGGTCATCATCTAATACTAAAGGTGATACTTTAGTAGTAGATGATGACCAATCAATGCATAGTGCTGTTACCAAGACATTGGCTGCAACTTCGTGGGTTGTGGGTTTGATTCCCACCCGGAGCTCTGGATGTTTGTCTTTGTGGGATTTATGTTTCTGAAACGCCCTTGTAATACAAGATATAGATGTCACAAAAAGGGCAGCGTTTTAAAAAACAAGAACAAAAATAACAAATAGTTGTTTTTTATTTTCATATAAATAAAATAGGCTTTACATTTGTTATTCTGATTACATACCATAGACGCTACATTTCTTTATTTTTTAGTAATTGGCACGCAAATAAAGTCGCTATTACCAGTTAACATTCGCGTAGTAGTTAATATTCGCATAATAGTAATCCAAATTTGGTTTGGTGAAATAAAATTTTTGTTAAATTCTAATTGACTATGTAAAAAAATTTAATTGCAATTGCCATATTGTGTCTTTGACTATCAAATTTTAGTTCAAACTGTAATACAAAGACAACGTATAACACCTATTATCCAAGCTGGCCGTATTTACCATATATACAGTATTATTGGTGAATCATCTACGATATTAAAGGAGAGCACTATATATCATATAGCACTATATAAAATTAGGGGCATAATTTTAGCCCAAATTTTCCAATAAATGAATGAAGTGTGACGGCTGTGATCAGCTGTTACGCGCGTTCCTTCCGTCTCGCTCCGGCCACGCCGTGTCCGCTCGGATGAGCATGAATTACGTAGCAATTTTGTCAACTGTACATTATGTTTACTAAGTGTTAAATCAATCATTTTTTTAATAATATTCTATTCTTAGTGTTAAATCAATCATATTTTAATTTTTTTTTTATTCTTCATATATGATTCCTAAATGTAACGTCTTAAAGTGAAGGTGATTCACCAGTCAACCTATATACTTACAAAATTTAAGACAGCTTTTTTCATATCTTACTGAAATTGAACACTGTGTAAATTGACTATAATTTATTTATTATATAATAGTTAATATTTATGTTGTTTCCAGCATCGACATTCGAATGATGACGCTCCCGAACCGTATCAGCAGACCTGTGAACCAAGCTGGATAGCACACCAACCAGAAAACCCAACCTGAACATCAATGTACTCAAGCGTCCAAATATCAGTGATATTAATGTGCAATTCGAATTGACACAATGCATGTCTCTATCTTCACAATTAATTAGTGTAACAATGTGATAAAAGAACGGTGTATATTATGTTATAGTATTGGCACGGAATGTTTCAAGATTGTCTAGTTTATTGTAGGGCAGTGCAATAATGTCTAGAGTGGTAAACTTTGGCTATATTTTCTTGTAATATTGCTTTATTTATTACATAGAGATTTTTTATTTGCACCTTATCCAGTTTCAACAAAACAGTATAATATCAATCCAAATTTGGTTTGGAGAAATTAAATTGTCATTATATTCATTCTTCCTCCTAGCCTTTTCCCAAGTTACTTGGGGTCAGCTTCTAATCCACCCAAATATTACCTGAATTTCAGTTTTTACGCGGAGCTACTGGCCTCCGACCTCCGCAACCGGATAAACTGAATTCGAAGGATGGATTAGTTGTTGTGTATTTGAAGGCACTGACATCCTAAAACGACTGCCAAAGATGTTCTTGACTACCGGGACCGAATTTTTACATGCCCATCCGACACATGGATCGTCTTTCTTTTCAGGCAATCGGGTGATCAGATCGCATTGCCCCCTAACCCAACCAAGAAACAACAACACAATGTCGTTGTTCCCCCGCGGGATTCGAACCCATGATCTCCGGTTTGTAAAGCAAGCGCCCATACCTAGGCTACGGGGGCGGTTACATTCATTGTGACTATGTAAAAAAATGTTGAGAGAAGTTTTGTCGCTTTCCACTCCAGGTTTTTATAACAATACTAGTTCTACCCTTTTACCTCAGGATGGTAACGTGATATACAGGATGAATGCGGAGTCACTGATTATATTAAAGAAGAGCACTTGGTACTCAGTTCTCATAACTATGTAATAAAAGCATATAATTAGGGGCATAGTTTTTGACGAATTTCTCTTCAGATGAACCGTGGATACGATGCCATCAGTTGATCATATGGTGAGTGATGTAGTTCATTAACCTGAAGAAGCGCGAAAATGGCGCGCAGTGTTTTATTTACCCCTAAAATTGGACACGCCCATTTTCTATACACGCATTTTTGTGAAATAATTCTTCGGCTTGTTTCGAAATATTTGCTCCTTGGGACAAAAGTAGAAAAAAACTAAGGCGCACAAAAGTTCTGAATTTTTTTGGTACATTTTTTATCGATACAAATTGTGCAGAATCTCCACACAATAATATTGCCAATTTACAATTTTAATTTTTTTGTCCCGTAAAATTTCAATGTCCCGTCAATAATTTGTTTTTCTTGTATGTCCCCAATTATCCAATATTAGAATGTAATTTTACTTATGATAGTAGTGTTCAGTCGTCTCTACAGTTTAAAAAAAATCCAGCCCCTAATATCAGTAAACAAATCTAAAAAAATTAAGACTGAAATCACCAAATCGTGATTTTCCAATTCTGAATAGGCTCATAAGAAGGTTTATGTTAGCTCTATGAAATATGAACAAATCAACGAATTTGCTTCCGAGGTTTGAAAAAAATTAGGAAATAAATGTTTAGTTTTCGGGACGCGAACTTTGACTTCTCAGAAACTAATATACTGAGCATGAAGGGAGTTTTACTCTCGCTGTTGGTATAGAATGCTTTGTGATATTATAATTCCGATTTTAGGGGTAAAATAACACTGGCGGCCGCTCGCGCTGTCTGCTAGGATGCGCATTCGTTCCGTAATTAATTATTTAACTATCGATTAAGTTTATTCGGTGATCAGTTAATATTTGTTTTTACTGTTACTTTTATTCTTTATATATGATCCTCGCATATAACGTACTCGAGAACTGAAAGTGGGTCTCGGTCACACTGTATGTCTATATATAATATAAAATACCAAAGGACATATGAGTGGGATAAAAATATTTCTGCAGATTGAGCCGAGTTGAAACAAACAAACAAAACTTTCAAGCTTTATTATGTTAGTATAAGAATATATGTAAAAAAAACCCTGTCAAGTGCGAGTCAGACTTGGTAAGTCAAGCATCTACAATAGCAACTAGCTAGCATGGATATATGTATAATAAAATAAGGGACGTATTTTAAAGTACTTAACGTAGTTAAAAAGAATAAGGTCTTTGCAATATGCCTTTTGCTTATCGCAAAATAAGGGTAAAATACCTATTAATATAAATAGCTTGTGACATTCATGTCATACGCCGAATATTTTATTGTTTTTCTTCGATTATAAAGGTTGATTGGTGAATTATCTCCGATATTAAAGGAAAGCACTTCGCCGCCTCCGTGGCCTAGAGCTGTAGGCACTTGCTTTACAAACCGGAGGAATCCCGCGGGGGAACAACAACTTTGTGTTGCTGTTTCTTAGCTGGTTTAAGGCAATGCGGGCTGACCACCCGATGGCCTGAAAAGAAAGATGGTCCACGCGTCGAATGGGCATGTAAAAACTCTGTCCATGTTGTCAAGAACACCATTGGCAGTCGTTAAAGGATGTCAGTGCCTTCAAATAACCTGACAACTGATCCATCCGTCGAATACAATTTATCCCTTTGGATTTGGAGGTGAGATGCCAGACGCTCTGTGTAAAAACTGGTATTCAGGTAATATTTGGTTGGATTAAAAGCCAACCCCAAGTAATTTGGGAATAAGGCTAGGAGGAAGAAGATTAAAGGAAAGCTTCTTGGTACTCGATTGCGATCATATATATGTAATAAAATTAGGGGGATAGTTTTAGCCGAAATCCGAAGCTGAGCACGCCGCAGGTCATCGACCGTATTCAGTCCGGTCACGCCGTATCCGCTAGGGTGAACATATTTTGCGTAATATTTTTTTAACCTTAGATTATGTAAACTCAGTGATAAGTCAGTATTTATTTTTAATGATATTTTTATACTTTATATATGATCCATACATATACGACCTTGAATATTGAAGATGACTCAGTAGTCATGTATGTGAAATGATTGGTGGATCTTGGTTTTTTATTATGTTCTAACTAGTCTAGTTCTTCAAAAGAAACTATACACATAAGTTTTCAAACCTTTTGACTGCAACAGTTGTCACTTTTACTTGATGTTTGTCAATAGTAGGCCCTGTACACCAGCGCCATCTATGCTTGACGAAAACACGCTTCGCCAAAATATTAAAAACGATCTATTATCTTTATTTATTGTGTTACAAAAAGTGAATGTCAGTGAAATTGGTAAATATATTAGAAGCAATAAAACCTTAAAAAATAAATAATAAAAAAACCAAAACTTTGATTGTTTTTTGCAGTCGGGTTTTAGTCTTTTTTCTCGCTACTTATTTTATTGAAGACATTAGTGGATCGGCGCACTGTTATGTATAACAACTATTTCGCAAAGCAAAATGTTGACAAAATTGACATATGGACGGTTCTTACGCTATCATAAACTTTTGAGCAGATTCTTTAATACTATCTAAGTGATTATAAATATATTATATATAAGTTATACTTATATAATCCATTATTATTAATTATTTTGATAGTTGAGTTTTTTATTAACGTATTTCTCTTCAAAAATCTACCATTTTGTTTATTTTTCGAACACCTATATCTAAGGAAACATGTATTCTTAAGGAATTCGGACACGATTCGTCAAGCCATTTGCTAGATATGAAAAAATACAGATTTATTTGAGAGGTAAGATGCCCTCCCTCTTGGCGTTAGGCCCTCTACAGCTGAGTAATATTATCTACAATGACCAGCGCCCAAGGCACTTAACATGAACCTCGATTATAGTGTGTTACCTCGAGGGCTCCCGGGTGAACCTCAGCTCGGACCGTCATTTAATACGCTCAGTTGCGGCGTTAGGCGTCGGCGACCGCTCACCGCCTCGCACAAGTAACTCAAATTATTCGTAATTAATTTCGTACACGTGTATACTAGTTAGACAGAGTCACCGAGTTGTCAGGCAAACAAATGTACACTACATACTATAAACACATTAGAGGTACTCTATGAAAGTAACAGACAAAACTCATTTTTGGCTACGGGGCCGGCTCAAAGCCGTTTACATACTCAAAAAGAAGCAAATTGATTGTGCTAGTCAAAAAGAAGCGACAACCGATACAATATTTGTCAGAAACGCTATAAAACATTAGAAATCGAACAACAAAAGCGATATTTAACTATTTTATTATGTTGTCTAATGCTTTGACTACAAAAATAAAACTAATAATCCGAAAACTCGTGATGACATAAAAGAAACAATCTTAAAGATACGTCACCTGAACTTGAAAATTCGCTTCTATGTTGTACATTAATTTTGTTACGATGAGATCTTCTCAACAACAACAAACAACATCAGCCTATTGCCATCCACTGCTAAACATAAGCCTCACCCAAGGCGCGCCAACTATCCCGGTCTTGAGCAGCCCGCATCCATCCGTTACCCGCTACCTGTCTCAAGTCGACAGTCCATCGTGCTGCAGGACGTCCTACACTACCCTCTCCCCTCTAACACTTGTCGACTCAATCGACCATCGGTACGTCTGGAAACATGGCCAGCCCACTTCCATTTCAGCGTGCTATTTTTACGCACAATGTCAGTGACTTTAGTTCTCTGGCGAATAACATCGTTTCGAATTTTGTCTGCCAGAGAAACCCTGAGCATTGCGCGCTCCATTGCCCGCTGAGCGATCTTGAATTTGTGGACCAGCCCTACGGTAAGCGTCCACATTTCGGCTTCATAGGTCATTACTGGTAGGACGCACTGGTTGAAAAGTTTGCACTTTAGGGATTGTGGTATTGACGACTCAAAAAAATGTCGTAGCCTCCCGAATGCCATCCTGCCTAAGCGTATTCTTCGATTGGCGTCTTTCTGGAAGCCGGCCAAGTTGTATAATTTGGCCAAAGTAAGTGTATTCATGCACAACCTCAAGTAAAGCGCCATTCATGACCACTGGTCTCGGGGACACATGACTATTGGACATGATTTTCCTCTTGTCATGGTTCATTCCGAGAGCCACCTGTCTCGAAAAATCACTCAGACTCTTAAGCATAACTTCCAAGTCTTGCAGAGTTTCTGCCATAATGAAAATGTCGTCAGCAAATCGCAATCCATTGGCCATTGATATTGATGCCCCGTCCGTTCCAATCTAGCGTCTTGAAGACATCCTCCAATGCATTGGTAAACAGTTTTGGGGAAATTACATCCCCCTATCTTACCCCACGATGCAATTGGATTGGCCTTGAGCTCTGACTTTGTACTTGAACGGACATTGTTGCGGTCTCATACAGACGTCTCAACACTTGGATATATCGACAGTCAATTTCGCATCTCTGCATGGCTTCTAGAACAGCCCAGGTTTCGATAGTGTTGAAGGCTTTCTTTGTAGTCCACATACGCTAGGCAAAGAAGCTGATTATATTCCTCGGTCTTTTGGATTATTTGCCGAAGTGTGTGTATGTCATCTACTGTGCTGAAGTTTTTTCGAAACCCAGCCTGCTCCACAGGTTGGAAGTCATCGAATTTCTGGGCGAAACGATTCGTATAACCCTCGAGAACAACTTGTATACATGGCTCAGGTGTGTTATAGGTCGATATTTTTTTAACAATATCTATCACCCTTATTGAAGAAAAATACTTCTACACCCCTGCTCCATATCTCCGGTATAATGTCGTTATGGAGGACGGAATTAAAAAGTTTGGCTAGCTCCACCAGTACAGGTGTGACTCCTGCTTTTAGTAGCTCAGATTTAATTTTTTTTTTTTTTTTATAGAGGAGGAGGCAAACGAGCAAGCGGCTCACCTGATGGTAAGTGATCACCGCCGCCCAT